>RJWJ010001425.1:0-132985 GCA_004363605.1 Indri indri
AGAAGTCAGTTTAGAGGCTGTGGGTAGAGGAGGGGTATCTGGAAGGCTTCCTGGAGGAGGAGAAAATGCCTGAGCTAAATTTGAAAGGAAGAGCTGAAGTTACCCAGGGCGAGAAGTGGAGGAGGCATTACAGACAGAGGGACTGGGGGGTAAGAGAGGACATTGGCAACTGGGGAAATGCAAGGAATTGGGCGTGGAAGGCTCAGGGTGGGCACCTGGGGAGTGAAGGGCGGAGACACAGGGGTATAGAGAGTGAGGACGCGGGAGAAGGAGGCCGGGGCGGAGGGCGCAGAGCCCCGAGAAGCAATTACTCCGCACGCCGTGCAAGCGATGGCATTAGGGCAATGCGGGGCCTTGCCCTCATGGAACAGGAGGCAAGGGACACAGGTGGTGGCACAGAGTGGTTCAGACGAAGAAGAAATGTCAACAGGCTGGTTAGTTAGAGAAGGCCTAGCTCTGGAGGAAGCCAGGGCTGGGCCTCCGGCTCCAGGAGGATCTTGAACAAGTGAGCCAGTGTCCCCAGCCAGACGTTCGGCACATGTTGACTCATCAAAATCAATGGTGTCCTCCCATTTTCCAGGTCAGGAAACTGAGGGCCAGGGAGCTTATGTAGTTTGGGAGCTGGGCAGTGGTACGGCTGGGATGCAGACCCCGGTGTGCTTGGCTCCGGAGTCTGTGCCCGCTCCACGACAGCACGCTGCTGCCCAAGGGCCCCCGGGGAGACAGGACAGCCTGAGCAAGCACCGGCAAGGACATGTGGAAGGCGCGCGTGGGCCGGGAGGTGGTTTTACTGGAGAAGGAGTGTGCACGGAGAAGACTGGGGCTCTGGGTGTGGGGTGGAGTCCTAGTAGCCCAGGGACAAGTGACTTACCCTCCCTTGGCTTATAGTTTTCTCCCTGGAAAATAGAACCTAATACCGACGTCCTGTAGATGTCATTAGGATTCAGTGAGAGGACGCGAGTCAGGTGCGCAGGGGACTGAGTGCCTCACGTCCTGTGAGCCCTCCAGCATGGGCGGCGTGATTGTTTTAATCAACAGTCATCATTACTCCCGATAACAATCACTGCAAGTAAGACCCCAGAGGTAGGTCGGGGCCGGCACATGGAGGACCCGGTGGGCACGTGATCTTGATGTTACTGACACTGTGGAATCGCAGTGGAAGTTTTTAAGCACAGACATGAAATAACAGTTTGGACAGAGCATTTTCCCTTCTTCTACAGAAAAACCCAGCAACTCGCATATTCAGAAGTCTTGTGCTTTTTCTCCTACACAGGAAAATTGCATCACAGTGAAGAAAGGCATTTTGGACACCTGCAAATGCTGGCCCCGGGGGCTAGTGGGACTGAGAGTGACCGAAGGCTGGACACACACCGCAGAGAGGCCAGGGCGCTCCAGGTACCCCCAGCTGGCGAGGAGGGAAGACGGTGGACCTGCTGCCGCTGGCCCCTTACTGCTGACCCTGTGAGCCTCTTGAGGACATGAGGCTGCATCCTCTCTGCCATTTATCACCAAATCGGAAGCCTCTGGAGGCCACATTCCCGTAACCATAGAAACAGGCGTTCTCTGGACCGCTCCTCTCTCTGTCGCACAGGACGAGGTCTCCAGTGGTGGGCGTGGAGATGGCTGAGGGAGGGAGGCCTTTGTGAGGGGTGCACTGTGGCTTCATTTCCAGCCTGCGGGCATCCCCTCGCTGTCCCGCAGAAGAGGGAGGCTGAGGTAGCTCCCAGGCTGCACGGCCCCCCTTGAGGAAGGGGAGGCGATCTGGCGTATATCCTGGTACCAGCACATCCTTGGGCTCACTGACACTCCATGAGCCAAGAAATGTGGCCCAAAGAGGGCAAATGACTGTCCCAGGCATGCAGCTTGGAGCCTGCTGAGCAGGACCCCAACCCCTGCCTGTCTGAACCGCAAAGCCCCAGCTTTCAGCCCTGCCATATTCTGCTCTCAGAGCAGTGGGTGGGGGAGATAATAGTTGACTGGAGTTCTTTGCAAAAGTGACCAAATGACAGTGGCCAGAGAGAAAGGAAGGGTCCAGCTGACCCCTGGTCCACAGCCACGCAGAGGGAAGCCCTGGGTTTTCATCTGGGCCGGAGCAACCTGGGCAAGTTACTATCCTCCCCGATTCCTGCTTGCTCATCTGGAAAAGGCATCTCTCTCTGGCTGGCAAGATCAGAGGTCAAATATGCAAGTCCCTGGCTTTCAATAAGTGCTCGCTGAGGGCAGCTGTGATCATTGGTTATTACTGCAGAGCTGCAGACAGGAGAGAGAGCTTCTCAAATATCCCCACAAACACGTAAGATAAGCCAAGCGTGGACTCATGAGCTAGCTGTTCAGGGCGTGAGAATTTTCTTCTCCCTCCCCAACAAGTGGCCTTGGAAGTGACCCTTTATTGCTAAGCACTTATGTACATTACCAGATTTCATCTTCCCCACAACCCAGACAGGTGAGTATTGTTCTCAAATGTTCCAGGTGAGGCGGCTGAGACTCAGAGACTAACTGCCCATCACACAGTCAGTCAGCTCCTGCTTGTCAGTGGACTCCAGAGCCCGTGCTCTTCAGAGCTCAGCTCCCTGCTGCTGTGGCTCACAGCCACCCAGGACCTGGGGACTGGCCTCTGGGTCCACGTCTGGCCTCTACTCTCAGCCTCCGCACCCTCCTCTCGGAGGGTCCTCCCAGTGGCAGCAGTCACTCTTCTGAGCCCAGAGGTAACCACTGGCCACCCAATATGAATGACCCAAGCTGGGGACTTCTCTAGGACACAAGGACAGGTGGGGTTTAGCTTGGAGTCTGTGGGGCCCCGGGCCCACCATCCCTCCCTGCCTCATCACCAAGAGGCTTGCAGGGCCCAAATGAACCAGCCGGGAAGGCACATGGGCCCTCTGAAGAGGCGCCAAGGCTGGCCTTCCGCTCCCTCCCCATCAAAGCACCGCCACAGTTCATGGTGGGGCCAGGGGAGCTGTAAACTCCCCATTTGCCACAATTAGCAGATGAGTAATGAAATGGCAGTGGCAGCCGGCAGTGGCCTCTGCTCTCCTGAGGCCCACAGCCCAGACTCCCTGAATGCCACCTCGGGACTGAGACCAGCACAGCACCTGGTACCCGGAGGTACCTGGAGACACACCACCAGGCTCTCTCTCGGCAAAGCACGTTTTCCTGCACGTCTTTCCTGAAATCCGGGCTGTCTGTGATGTGACTGGGGAGCTCATGTCCTCTGTGAGAGGCCTCAGAGCTTAGAGTCAAAGACAGAGTAAAGGAGGGGAGGGAAGGAGCAAGGAGAGAAGCGGGAACAGCATTTGCGCAGACCCTGGGGCAGGAAGGAGCTGTCCCCGAGCAGACAGCAGGTGGCGTGGCTGGGATCCAAGGTGAGGTGGGGTCAGGAAGGGCTGGACAGGCGGAGCAGCAACAATCAGGTGGGCCCCCCAGCCACGGGGAGGATTTTGCCACAGGCTTGACATGGCATGCCATGGCTTCTTTCCTTCTGCCCTGGCTCATCCTTTAATACTTTCCTAGATCTCAGCAGCATTTTAAAATGCATCTGTGGCCATGCTTGCCTGAAAATGAGCTGGTGTTGGCTCCTGGGCCATAGTCTGGTAAGATGCCCACGCATGTTTGTTTATGGGCGCATCACACGTAAGAGGATTAGCAGCAGCCGTATCCTTCCAGTGGTCCCTGAGGCCAGGGGCTGCAGAGCGTGGAGGACAGCTGAGCTCTGTGTGCCCTGCTGGGAAACCCTCTGCCTCCGCTGGTCCAGTGGAGAAAGGACCTCAGGGCCCTCTGGCTCGAATAGAAAAGTTAACAAAAGTCTCAGCCAGAGAGAAAGAGCTATTCCCTCAAAATGTTTCTGTCCTGCTCAGTTAATCAAATCTGCTTTACGTAGCACAAAATAAACACAACCCTAATTAGCAGGTTCGTGCTGCTGCTGCCTTCTCAAAAGCGCATCACAGATTCCAGCCTGAGCATCCCCAGAGAGGGTGCAGCATCTCCCTGCGAGGCCCAGCTGGTGTTCATGCAGCCATCACTCCTCTGGGGATCGTGCGGTCTGCCTCTTTCCCTCCACGGAGCTATCTGCTAAAGAACATTCTTCTCCAGGCCTGAGCCTCAGTCGGCGAGCAGCCGCACCCCGCTGGGTCCAGTTAACTGAGACGGGGAGGGGTGACATGGTGCACCAATAAGCTGAACTGGGTCACAAGCTAAGGCAGGGGCAGCCAGGGGGAGCCTTCCTGAACCCCAGACCTGGACGAGGGGCGTTCTGGCATTCCTCCCTCCATCCACAGCTACCTGTGCAGGGCCCGCTGTCTGTTAGGTGGCAGAGCCAGCGTGGGCCGGTGGCTGTTGGTGGGCTGTCTAGAGCTACACTGTCTGGCTTTGAGCCCTGGCTCTACCATCTACTAGCTCTGTGGCCTTGGACAAGGGACTTGCCTGCTTTGTGCCTTAGTTGCTCCATCTATAAAATGGTGATAAAGACAGCACATGTGTCAAAAGGAAACATAAGGATTAAATAAGGCGTAAAGTGTTAGGATGGCGCCTGGCACGTAATGGGCACCTTATGAGAACTGAGCTTCACGGAGGCAGAGCTGTGCCCTGTCTTGTTCACCATCTTATCCCAGCACTTAAACAGAAAGCAAGTGCGCCATGACAGTGTAGGGAATGAATGAACGAGGCCAAGCTGTTGCTCTTGCTGTTGAGGAACATTCGTGAGGGCTCCACCTTCATGACCTGATTGCTTCCCAAAGGCCTCACTCCCCAAAAACCATCACGTTTGGGGTTCAGATTTCAACATACGAATTTCGAGGGGGGACACAAACATCCCGTCGATTGCAATTATTATTGCCACAGTACGTAAGTTCTTGTGTTTTGTGCCAAGGAACACAGGGATGCATACGTCAGATGTGATTTCTGTTTTCATCAGATTTACCATTTATCAGAAGACCGGAATGTTAAACAACTAATAAGTGTTGAAAGATAAAGTAAATGAACTAATTACCTGATTATTTAATTACAGCTGTGAAGGAAAAGCTCACCAAAGGGCAGGGATCTTGCTCTGACTGGGACATCTACTGACACGGCCACGCTGTAAACCAGACCGTGAAGGGAGGCACGGCGTGGGGACCACTGCGTCAGGCTGGTGGCGGAGTGATGCCCAACCCATGCCACAGAAAGATGGCGTGTGCCTGGTGTACTCAGCAGGGAACAGAGGGACCTGATCTAGCCAGGGAGAGGGGTGGGTCGGGAGAGCTTGTGGGCTGAGAGTTGAAATCCACTGAGCCAAGGTGAGGGTGGCTGGACCGACGGCCGGGGCAGAATGGTGTGGCTAGTCAGGAGGCCAGTGTAGCTGCCCAGGCGTCCCAGGAGAGCATGTGCATATGTGTGAGTGTCGGGGTGTCAGGGGTAGAAGAGCAGGAGACGGTGCTGGTGGGTAAGAGAGAGGCGGACCTCTACAGGGCCTTGCAGGACTTGGCGGGGAGTCTGGGCTCCTCCGGAACGATAGGGAGCTGGTAGGGGGTTGATGCCAGAGACTTCCCTTCCAGGGTTTCAAGCGATCACCATAGCCCTGGCCTCGTGTGCAGTGCCTTCTGGGCACGTGTCTGCGTGCTTGCATTCTTCCACGGAGTGCCCTGTGTCCCCTGGCACAGCCCATGGCCTCTGAGAGACCTGCCACCCTTTATGTTGCAGTTTGCCTGCTTTCCCTTCCGGACCTCGAGTTCCGTGAGTTTGGCAAGAGCAGGAGTCGCTTCCCCTTTGTTCCCTGTGAACATCACAGACTCATAACAAAATGTGTGTTGAAGGAACGGATGGTTGAGTGCCTGAATGAATAAAGCCTTTATTAGGACACCCCCTAGGAGTGTGTTACCCAGGAATGTTCAATATCCACTCATCTTTCCATGTCCAAACGAAGGAATTGAAGCCCAGAAGGAGGAAGTCCCCAGCCACTCTCTTTGCCCTACTCCCGTGGCCTCTTCAGCCCTGCGCTGCTGTTCGCGGAGCTGTTTGCCGCCCTCACCATGCGCTCTCGTGTTCTCATGGAGCAACAGCTCTAGGGCTCCCAGAACACATGCGATCTTTCCACAGCACAGGCTGGACACCACCCCACTCCTCCATCCTAACTCAAAGTGGCTCCCCACGCCTTCCCTCAGGGCACGTTCTGTTTTATAGCCAGGACTCTATCAGAGGACATCCTCAGCTATTAAAAAGTTATTTTTACCCATTGGTCCTAATCGGCTTTCTCACCTGTGAAGGGTTCTAGGGCATACCAGGGTGGGGGCCACAGAACCCCGTTTGAAAACCACTCCTTCAGGAACCTCCTCCAGTTGTTTGGTGCTTCACCAGTTCCTGGTGCAACATCTGGATAAGCCTGGCCAAGAGCCTCATCTACCTCTGGGGGCCCGACCTGGAATTTCAGCAATTCTGAAATAACTCTGCAGCCTTTGGTGCTCAACCTCCCTTCCCTGCAGGGTTAAAAATAGCTCAGCCACTCGCTGGCAGGCAAGACTGGTGTCAGGGTGTCAATTTGGGGGGGGAGGGTGACACGCGACTAAGTGCCTGGTACTGATGGGCAATTTGTAGACACTGTTTTACTTAACCCTCTCAATTCTGCAAGGAGGTATCACTATCTCCATTTAAAAGATGAAGAAACTGAGACTCGAGGTTCGACGATTTGCCCAGGGACATGTGCATGCTCAGAATCGGAACCAGAAGGACTTGAGTCAGGGGAGATGGATCCCACAAGGAGGCACACCAAGCCAGGCACGCTCGCTCGCAGAGCCGCTGTGCTTTCTCCAGGGTGGCTGTGAGTTTTTATAAGATACGGCTCTACAGTGATCATATAACATCCATGAGAAACTGAGAAAGTGGCCTGTGGGGGCCAGAAGAAGGGTGTTAGCAGTGACTCCTTCTGCTACTTTCTCACCCATCCACATCCATTCTCTTCTGCAGCACATGCTTGCCATTTCATCTTTTGAACTCTGCTGATAACCTCACCTCTCATTGTACCTTTCTTCTTTGTTCACTGAAATTCCTAGCATCTGTGCACTAACATGTAGTCTTGGGTGTGTTGTACATGGTGACCTTGGAACCTCAGGGCCTCACCTGGGTAGAAACGCCAGGCCAGCAGGGAGCTGCTCAGCTTTATTTCGGGCCCAATTTCTCCTACCCTCTCTCTGTGGAGGTTGTTGAGCAAATGGTCAGGGGGACCACGGTGGAGCCGGCCAAAATGGCAAGTGGATCCCACCATCTCCCCCTACCCCCTGCAGCCCCTGCCCCACGACCTCAGCCAAAGGAAAACAAAACAGTGAAAACAGACATGGCACATTTTGCTATTAACAAAGTGGACGAGCTGTGGTGAAGGATTAACCAAGGTGCACAGATCGGCACAATCCTATAGACCGAAAGGAAATCAGCCTCAAAGAGTTCACACCTCAGCCTCTTTCATCCACAGCTGCGAAAGGCTTCTGCGGTGTTCTGCCCAAGGTGTTGTTAGCGAGGGTAGTAGATCTGCACTTTGGGGGAATTGTCAGGGAAGGTGGCAGCTCATTTGGTATCGCAGGGCTCAAACTGCAACCCCATACCACTGGCTTAGGAGAAAGAGGGATGTGTGTCATCTGATGCGTGTCACCCTTTCCCTGAAGCAAAAACACAGATCCGCCCCCCCCCACCCCCATGCTGAGCATGTTATTCTGAGTTCTGCAGCTCCTGGGGTCCTTAGAGATCTCCGAGGATCTCTTTCATTCAATCCATCTCTACACACTGATGACATCCTAATTAATGTCTCCAGCCAGGATGTCTTCCCAGAATTCCACACTCATATCTCCAACTGCCTGTGTGACATCTTTTAAACTTCATACTTTAAAACCAAACTCCTGCTGTTCTCCTGCAAACCTGCCCCAGGTGCAGCCTTCCCCATCTCGGTCAATGGCAAGTCCATCCTTCTCGTTGCTCAGGCTGAAACCTGATTCCTGATTCCTGATTTCTGTCTTTTCCTCACGGGCTTCATCCAACCATCAGCAAATCCTGCTGGCTCTACCTGCAAGTCTGTCCCAGCACTGCCACTGCCCACGCCCCTGCTTCCACCTGGCTACGCCTCCAGCATCGCCCCCTGAACTGCAGCAACCTCCTAACACAGAGCCTTGCTTGTACCCAGGGGAAACCCAGTATCCAACAATATCAACTTTATAAAATGATTTTCAAGGCTGGCATACTCTGGGTTGTCAGGCAGCTGTTTCAGGGGATGCTGAAGAACAACAGTTCGCACATGGGCAGATGTTCACGTAAAACTATAAAGTAAAAAAGGACACGTGGAAACTGGAAAGTCATGTTCTGAAATATTCTCTGGGTTCTGAAATTGCAGGGATTTTAAATTTCTTTTTCTATGTTTTCCTGTATTTTCTAATATTAAAAAACAAATTATGTTCATTATCAGGAAAAAAATCCTACTGAAAAATAAAATGATGGAAAAGCAAAAGACAAGCAGAGACAATGAACGGTTAATGAAAAGGAGGAAGAGGCTGCAAATTCCCTCTCAAGGGTAGATCATATGTCCTCTAAGTCCTGCAAGCTCCCATTTTACAGATGGAAAAAGAGAGGTCCAGAGATGCATGGTAAATTGGCTAGAGTAATAACACCTGCTTTCACTTACTCCCGGGCACTAGACACTGTGCTATGTGCTTTGCGCATGCGATCATTTTTTTCCCTCCACACTAGCTGTCTGAAGTTAGGAATAACCCCTTCCCGCACCCCACCCATTGCACCCATGAGGAGACTGAAGCTTATAGAAGTTAAATAACTTGCCTAGAATCACGTGGCTGGTCATGTTCAGAGCTGGTATCCAACCCCAAAGGCCATGCTCTTAACTATCATTGTTTCTCACTTTACAAACTTGTAAGTTAAGCTGGGAAGGAGAACCAAGCTTTCCAAACTCCCAGTCAGCTTGCACCATTTTGAAACAGAGCATGGATGAGCAGAATTTAACAGCTCAGAGGCCCCCAAGACTCCTCCTCTCAGCCCCTCCTCGGCCCAGCACGCAGCCTGGGCCCGCCTGGGCTGTGGCCACCTCCTCTAGTCCAACTCATGAGTTCAAAGCTCTTCCCTCATGGAAGGAGCAGCTTCTGCAGCCAGGAGGTTTCCAGAGAACCTGGAGCAGGGCCGTGTGGGGACCCACCTGGGAGGTGGGAGTTTACCCCCAGAGCCTGGCCTGCTGCCTGGAATTCTCTCCTCTGTGATACCTTCCAAGGTGGTAAATGCGGAACTGACTTAGGGAGTGAACACACCTTCAAATCAAACATCAGTGCTACAAAGGCTGGTAAGCTGGTCTCTGAGATGCAGAGAAAGTGGACTCTGGTCATGTGAGCAGCTCCCAGGCTCTATGGGATGGAGCGAAATCCAAGGGACTCCTGCAGCCTACAGGGGAGAACTGGGCTGGGGAGTTGACAAATATTTTTTGTCTAAAATGTCTGTAAAAATAAGGTCAGAAGATAGCACTGTTACAGAGCTGTTGAGAGGATTTGATGAAAGAACTTCAATGAAACCCTGGGTAAACGAAATTGTTGTTCTAGCCCTAAGGACGGCAGGCCCACTCCAGGACTGAAAATGGGGAAATTAAGAATTTCCTGCCATAGGTTCCCTACGAGACAGACAGTACAGACCGGGGCAGAGCCAGGCAAAAGCACCTTGAGGAGGCAGAATAGCCCCCAGGTCCGTTGGTCTGGATGTTAACCTTGGTACAGATCTTACCATTTTTAAAGAAAAACTATAGGTCAGGCTGAAATTACGGGGCAGGGCAGAGGTTGGTGTATTCGTTTCCTGGGGCTGCCACAAACTGGGTGGCTAAAGCAACAGACATTTGTTGTATCACAGTTTTGGACACCAGAAATCCAAAATCAAGGTGTCGGCAGGTCCACGCTCCCCGTGAAACTCTGGGTGGAATCCTCCCTTGCCTCTTCCTAGCTCCTGGCAGTGGCTGCCAGTCCTTGGCATTCCTCCAGTCTCTACCTCCTTGTCACATGGTGTTATCCTCCCTGACAGTGTCTCTCGCTCTTCTTATAAGGACGCCAATCATACTGGACTAAGGCCCACCCTATTCCAATATGACCTCACTTTAACTAATTATACCTGCAATGACCCTGTTTCCAAATAAGGTCACATACTCGGGTACCAAGGGTTAGGACTTCAACCTATCTTTCTGGAGGATGCAATGCAACCCACAACAGTTGGCCAGCAAAAGAAACGAAACTAATGGGGGCATCAGAGGGAGATGTACACAACGTGCTGAGCATCACGGTGCACTGGCCTAAAACTCCATGGGGACAGGGCCCCAGGGCTGCACCTGGCCCAGGAACACCAGCCCTCCCGCTCCATGGAGACGCCCTATGGCAGGAGCATGGCGGCCACGCCGGGGTGCCACCACGCTGGGATTTGACTGGACAATTAGCAGGGCTTCCCAAGGTGGCTTTAGCCCCCACTCCACAGTTTTCCATGCAAGCAGCCACCACAAAGATTGGGGTCATCATGCATTCCACTTGTCCTTCAGCCCCTGCGGGTTTCAACATTTTCTGGTTGAGAATAACACCCCTTCAGAAACAAAAACTGTGGATGACACATTGGAAGAGATGAAGGAACATGAAAACCCACCCAAGTCAGCAAGAATAACAACATCGTCGCTGCTGCGGCAGAACCAAGTCTCACCCTTTCCCTAAAAGTGCCTGGTTATCACACTTGTCACACGCGGTCTATAAATGCATCTGCAGAAATCACACGGTTCTGGCCGCCCCTCCACACCGCCCCCGCCGCAGCCTGGGTCTCTGTGCGAGCAGAACGAGGGATCGCCCTTTCTGTGCTCTCCTGCATACTGTCAAAGCAACGTTCTCACCTACCTCAAGTCAGTCGAAGGGACTGAGGTTTTTCCTTCTTATGGACAGCAGCCGTAGCCCGCTCTTTGCAGCATCACCCAAACCAGTGTCATGGTACATATTTGGTTACTGAAGCAAGGAACATCACTTGTTGATCTACTCAAGGTTTGGTGGCAGGCACACGTCAGGGCCAAGACACCCTGCTGGAAAGCCCTCTCCAGCACTGACAAGGAGAAGGAGACCAGGGTATTTCCAAACATTATTTTCTGGCAAGGTTGAAACAGAAAAGTGGTTTCCACCTGACCTGGAGTTATTCAGCAATTCAAATTAGCCATTTTGCTCCATTCTAATTAATTAAGCGTTCACTCTAAGATCCTAAAATAAAATGTGAATGCAGAACAGTTACTTTGTGATTTTAGGCTACCGTCAGGGGCTGGGAATGTTCCTTTTCCCCTCTTTTCCCAGCTTCCCTCCATCCCTCCCTCCAAGCAGCCTCCCCCTCTGGCTCCCCGGCCCTGTGGACCGCTTGGCAGTTGGCACCTTGGAGGCGCTTGCCATTCCTTCCCACCCTGCTCAGCCTCCTCTCCTGGACTCCAGTTCCAGCCTGGCCTCTAATTAAGTCCCAGCCTCTGTCCTCAGCAGCTCCCCAAGAAAGAAAGCTTCCAGCTCTGGGTTTCACTTACAGCCGATGCAAGAAGAGGCTGTTTTTCCTGAAGACAAGCTGCTAGCCTCCCTGCAGGCCCCAGGTCTCAGAGTCAATCAGACATGACCCCTTCCTTCCCACCCCTTGCGAAGGGCACCTCAGGCTCCCCACAGAAGCCTCCCGGCTAGAAAGCTCTCCAGGGAACGGAGTGGTTTCCTGATGGGAAGAGAAACAGAGAGTTTGCCTGTTTCCTTTGGAACCTGTCCAGGCAAAGCGATGTCCAAGACTGGGCTGGGGTACAAAAGGCATTAGGCAAGGACCCCAGAGGGCAGTGTGCAGAATTCTGGCCGCGGACCCCAGAAGGTGTTGTTCCTGGCTACGTCCATTCCTGTTTGGCAAGCAGTCTTTGGACAGGGCTTTGTTTTTCAGTCTGGGCTTGATGTGCCCTGGGTCAGAAGGGGAAGGCTGGTGGCCATGCCGGATGGCAGGGTCTGAGGCTGCGGAGCTTGGCAGGGTCCCAGCAGTGGCATGCGCCCAAGGGAGTCACCGCTGGTGAACCCAGGCCCGGGCGACGAGGGCTGTGGTTCTCTCGTTCTGGCTTTTCCCTCCAGCACCACCTCCCAGGCCTGAGCAGAAAGCAGGGCGATGGAGGCTGGCAGAGAAACAGCAGTTATTGCTCAGTGAGAAGTAAACGGCGTCTGCTTCAGAGGCTCCAGGGACCAGAAAGCCTGCAGGAAGCAGCGCCTGCTCCCCAGCCTGAATTCCTCCTACACTAGCCCTCCCGCTACAGTTCAATAGTTTTACTATCCTTACAGAACTGTGCAACCATTAGCACAACCAATTTTAGAACAGTTGGTTTTGGGGGTTCATGGTTCACCCCCCTATACTCATTAGAAGTCACTCCCCTTTCCCCCACCCCTCCCTGACCTTAGACACCCGCGAATCTACTCTGCCTCCGTAGACTGGCCTGTTCCAGACACTCCATAGCAGCCTCCCTGGAGACCAGTTTAAACATCTTGGGGCTGGTCTGCCTGCCGGGCCGTGGTGCCAGCAGAGCTACTGTGGTTGGATGAGGAGCAGGTGTAAACCCTCCGCCTGCTCCTCCCATCCGTGCCTTTTCTGTTGTCCCCAGCAATAGCCATAGACTGACAAAACCTACCGACTTGGTGTCAGGGACAGGCTTTGCCGTTTCCTGGCTGTCCGACCCTGACAAGTCACTCGAACCTCCTGGAACTGTTCCTCAGCCGACCGCCGAGATTAAAACATCAAGCCTACCTCAGGATCAAACAAGACAGGGCGTGTGAACGCACACTGGACATCGCAAAGCCATGTGCAAAGAAATACAGTGTCATTGCAGCCCTTTTTGAGTTTACAAACAGAAGTGAAGAGCTCCCCTGCCCACCTTGATAACTCCAAGTGCTCCCTTCCCTCACTTCTGCCCCTCTGTGTTCTTTGGTCTGTGTGCTACCACACAGCTGCCGAGGATATCTCAACAGTCCCAGCCGTGAGAGCAAGAAAGGAAGAGCTGACCACTTCCCAGTGTCCCTTGGTGAAAAAACGAAACAATCAGTCCTGCACTGGGTAAGCTGTCCCCGTGAAAGTGCTGGCCCCGCCATGATGCATGGAGTCTGTGCAATGACCAATGGACTTTGGGCTGGGATGGTCCTGGGTTAAGGGCTGGCTCTGGCACATCAGCTCTGCCAGCCTAATTAACCTCCTCTCGCCTGTTTCCTCATCTGCACAATTTGGAATAAAAATAATCACAACCTGGCGTGGATGCGGAGAGATAGGAACACTCATACACTGCTGGTGGGACTGCAAACTAGTGCAACCTCTGTGGAAAGCCATATGGAGATACCTTAAAAAGATACAAGTAGAATTACCATTTGATCCAGCAATCCCATTACTGGGCATCTACCCAAAAGAACAAATGATACTCTATAAGACAGACACCTGCACCAGAATGTTTATAGCAGCACAATTCACAATTGCAAAGATGTGGAAACAACCCAAGTGTCCATCAATACATGAGTGGATTAATAAACTGTGGTATATGTATACCATGGAGTACTATTCAGCTTTAAGAAACAGTGGTGATACAGCACCTCTTGTATACTCCTGGATAGAGCTGGAACACATTCTACTAAGTGAAGTATCCCAAGAATGGAAAAACGAGCACCACATGTACTCACCATCAAATTGGTATTAAATCAACACACAAGTGCACATATAAGAATAACATCTATTGGATGTTGGGCAGGGGTGAGGGGGGAGGAGAGGACGGGTATTTGCATACACAAAGAGTGCAATGCGCACCATCCAAGGGATGGGCACACTTGAAACTCAGACTTGGGGGGGAGTGGGGAGGCAAGGGCAACATGCATATCCTAAACATCTGTACCCCCATAATATGCTGAAATAAAGAAAAATAATAATAATAATTACAACCTTGTGAGCCATGCGCTAGGATAACCTGAGACACGGGCACAGCACAAAGCCTGGCTCATGGTGAACAATAATTGCAGCCACTGTGATCAACGTTATCATGGTCGTAACTATTATTGCTGCTAGCAAAGACGGGGCACAGAGCACGGGTTCCCGCCCAGGTTTCAGCCTCCATAACCTCTCTGGGCCTCGGTCTCCTCACGTTTAACATTTGCTACATAAAGAAAGTACCACACCCACAGCCTAACTGTGAGTATTAAGGAGTTCATATACTAATGTGCTCAGAATAGTGCCTGGAATGCAGAGCTACAGATTCGCTGCTATTATCTCTCAACGAGGTTTCCCCATACCCCTGCAGATCAACCACCACTGCTGTGCATCCTCCTCCCACTTTGTCCCCTGCATGCCCTCCCTGGGTCCCTGTTTTCCATTTAAAAGGTCCTTCTAGTATTTCTCCAACTTGCAAAATAGCCTCTTGCAAATAGCCTCTGGTTTTCCAATTTGCAGCTTGCACCTGCAAAAGTCAAAGAGCTGAAACCGCTTGATGGTTCCTCCTGGAAAATGCTAACTCCCGGAGAAAGAACGATCCCAGGAATGAGAAGAGACCTCCAGACTCATTCTCAGGGGTGGGTCCCTGCCTGCTAAACCCAGCTCATAACATTACTTTCCATCTGGATGTTTGGGGCAAGATTAAAGCAATTCTAACAAATGTCAGGGGCTCAACTGCCCAGTGCAGCAGAATAAAATTTCATTTCCTCCTCAGAGTTTTAGAGGCAGCCACTCTAAGGCTTCAGGGGGAAAACAATGATGAAATCCACAGTACCAGCCAGGAGAAGGTGGGGCGACCGATTATCTTCTCATCTCGCCTGCCGCTGCTGATTGCATTGCCATTTATCCCAGTGCCTGCTCTCACCTGGGAAAAGCATCTTGCGCTATCGGGTTGAATAAATATCCCAACCATCAGTGCTGGGAATACAAGCCTGATTCAGCCAAATCTTGAGTGCGTTTGCATCTAATCCCTTTATAATCCTTTCTGTGTCATGGTGTAAAAGCTGAACAGGACATTCCAGCCTTCCTGGGGTGCACAGGACATGGACACCCCTGCCCAAACCCTGTGATGTAATTATCCAAGGGCAAGTGCCTCCTCTGAGCTTGACGCCCCAGCACTCATGCCAATGACATAATTCCTGTCCAAGATGATTCTGTGCACGTCCATGCATGCTCTCACACACAAATGACCAACAGAAATGAAATCTCAGCAGAACGACTCAGTTGGAAGGGACCTTAAGGGCTGTCTTGCCCACCCATCCCTACCCCCATTTTACAGAAGGGTACGCTGAGGTCCGGAGCAAGGGACTGACCTGCCCTAATGCTCTGTCTTTTCTCTTTTTTGTTTCCTCATTTGTCAGATGCAAATAATTTCCCATACATTGTGGGTTTTTTGAGGACTCAGTGAGAAACACAGGCCCTGAAATGTAGTAGATGCTTAGTAATTTTATTTTCTTCCCTTCCTTCCTACATGACCCTGCTATGTGACAATTTTGTTTTGTTTGCTTTCTCCTGAACACTTAAGCGGGACCATAGTCAATCTACTAAGTATTGAGGAAGCTGGGAAAGTCACAAAGGGCTCACCTTGCGAGGCACAAGCTCCACCCCCGCTGCTGCTGTGCAGATGGGGAGACTTTGGAGGTTTTATTCATTTGTCCATTTGTTTCACAAATTCAGAGATGGCCATTATTATAGGCGTTTGGGAATTCAGTAGTGAATAAAACATTTACGGACAGAGACAGATCTTAAATCATTATACTCACAGTCATTTAATTAAAATTCCGAAAAGTGATACAAAAGGCAGACAGGTGGTGCAGGAGCATTTAATAGAGGACTTAGCAGAGCCTGGGGTGGGGGATAACCCAGGAAGGCATCCCTGAGGAAGGAACATACACTCAGATATGAAGGATGACTAGGAACTTGACCAACAAGGAATGGGTCTGTGAGTGAGGGCTGGGAAGAGCAACCCAGAAAGCAACATGTGCAAAGGCCCTGGGGAGAGAAGGTACCTGCCACATTTGAAGAACCAAATAGGATTAGCAAGAAGTCCTAGGGGCAGGCCTTGGGTTTGGATGCCGTTTTTGTTTAGTTTGGAGGAGGACAAAGGTTGGCATCTGCAGAGCCCTGGGGAGGAAGGGCTATTGCAGCGGGTAGACAGTGAGTCCGTCCTGGATCCTGGCCCTGATCAGACCAGGGTAGGGGCTGCTGCTCCTCCAGAGGAATCCATGGGACAGACTTAGGAACAGACCGTTGAATCCCTGAGCTCACAGAGCAGGCCCTACCAGCATGTACTTTTTAAAACGTCTCCCTCCCCCATCCTACCCCACCACTGCCCTTGTTAGAAAAGGAAATACACTCCTTATTTCATCGAGGAGCCAACTGAAATTCAGAAGACAGCATGGCTCTCAGTCAGGCTTCATGTCATTACTAAACTTCATCCCAGGGGCACTGTGTATGATGGTTAAGAGTCTGAGCTCTGATTTTAGACTGCTTGAGTTTGAATCTTGACATTGTCATTTACAAGCTGTGTGACCTCAGGCAAGTGTCTTAACCTCTCTGTGCCCTGATCTATAACACGAAGATAACAATTTACTCCCGATAGGGTTGTTATCAAGATTAAATGAGATAATACAATAAATATAGGGATACATAGGTGGAAGTCCTCAATAAATGGGAGCTTGATTATGACGATACTAATACAATTTTATTAATTTTATTATTAATATTAATATTGATTTTACTAATATCATCACCAAAACCATGTAGCACCCATCTACAATGTTCCAGAAACTGAGCTAAGTATTCCATATACTTTATCTTGAATGCTCCTGCAAGTTTGATATAATGATCTGCACTTTCTACATGAGCAAACAGGCTCAGAGGAATTAAGTGACACAACTATTTAGTGACAGAGTGAAGATTCAAACCCGGACTCCAAGGCAGTCCATCTCCACATTTCTACATTAAATTAGCCACTTCTCATCAAAATCCTGTAAAATCCCATTAATTACAAGAAATGATGATGAGGCCAGCATACACTACCTGTTCATTAATTTGCAGATTTTTAACATCATTCCTTGTCCCAGGAGAGCTCTCCAGGGGACTATCATACAATTCTTTGGGGGAAATGAAACAACAGCTGGCCTTGGGAGTCACCATGGCAACATTGCTGTAACTACTAGAATTGTGTCAACAAAAACTTTATATATATATGTTTGTTCTATATTTGCACTTAACTGCTGTATTATAGAAGAGCGTGTTGACAACATCACCGAGGGCTCAAGTAGAGACATTTTCAATCAGCTCAAACATCTCTCCCCTCCTTGGATGTTCCCAAGACCCCATCAAACAGGCACAGGTAGGGAGAGAGGTTGCTAGGGAGAACCGAATATCGCTAAGCTCTGGCCCCACGTGCTGCACTCTGGCGAGGTGTGAGCATAGCGACAGGGTAGGCATTGTGGGTGTGCAACCTGTGCAATTGCACGGGCCTCCGGTTCAGAAGGGCTCCGTGCTTGGTTTAATACTCTGCTGGCACCATCTTGAAATTCTTTATAATTTCTGAACAAGGGGCTCCGCATGTCCATTTTGCAGTGGGCCCCACAAATTATGCAGCCGGTCCTGTGTGAGGAGAAAGTAACGGACAGATGTTGTGCATTTCCTTCCTGGATGGCATTCTCTTTCCCTTCTCCTCCCTCTTAGGTCTGCCAAGGCACCCAACACTCAAGCTCAAGAGTTCCGTTTTACCGAAACTCAGCGGTCTTCCCCCAGGGAATGCAGCTATGCTAATGTCACCAGATCTGAGTCCCTCCTAACCCTACACACAATGCTTGCTCTGAACTGAGTGCCTGCTGGGTACCAGGCCCCATACTCGGCTGGGACTAACATTATTTTTGATCTGAGAGGTAGGTGGGTACGATTAGCCGCATTTCACAGCTGAGGACACTGAGGCTCAGAGAGATGCAGTAACCTGCCTAGGGTGACACAGTGCATCAGACACAAATCTTATGAACCTTCTCAAAGGCCCTTGATGCCACCTGCCTCCAGAACATTCTTCTGCTTACTCTGCCCAGGCTGCTGCTATGCCTACATCGGGCCCCAGCAATTCTGCTTGGGGAAGACCAGCTACAAGTCCTGGAGCACGGGCCCTTCCTAGCCTCGTGCCCAGAGATTCTGGCTCCTCCTGCCTCTTCCAGACTTGGGTGAAACAGTCTCCAGCACGGTGTGGGAACTGGCCTCCATCGAGGCTGCCAGCAGGACTCAGGTACACAGTCCTGAAGTGCAGAAGAGCTACCTCCCCCCTGGGAGAACCCTGACCAGTGGGAAACCGGAGTGGAGACGGAGCTGGGCGCACACGTTCCCTCTCCTCCCTCTCTCCATGAAGTACTGCACGACAGTCTGTCCTCAAAGCTCATCCAGCCAAGTCCCATGTGCCAAGCCGAGAAATCCTGTGCAGTGATTATCTACTGGTTATCTCCGCGGCTCTTTGTGAAATAGTAGCCATCAAGGAAACACACCACTTAGTGTTGCTTTGCGTCCTTCGCTTTCCTTATGTCTCACCTTTGCTGCCATGGGTTTGCATGTTCCAGATGAAACATTTACCTTAATTTTTGCCCCAGGCTCTACTTTCTAGGGAAGCCGGCCCAAGACACACCTAGGGAGGGCAGCCTTCCCACTCAGCCCAGGATATGGTTGAACGTCATTCAGGCCAGACATGGAAACCAGCCATCTGCTTCACACGTAGATGTGATTTGTGGTTCTCTACTCTCCCCCAGCTGCAGGAATGGCGCCCTCCCACACCCCGAGGGATACAGTGGCCATTAGGGCTCCCTGACCTGCTGTCTTCCCTCTCCTTCTCATCCCACCTGCGTTCTCTTGACAGTGTCTTTCACAGAGCAGAAAATTTTAATTTCCCCCAATCACACTCCTTGGCGTACACCCAAAGGAGTTGAAAACTTACATCCATGCAAAAACCTGCACATGGATGTTTATTGTAGCTTTATTCATAATTGCCAAAACTTGTAAGCAACTAAGACGTCCTTTAGTAGGTGAGTGTATCCGCCATGGTGCATTCAGACAAGGTGATATTATTCAGCACTAAAAGGAAATGAGCTATCAAGCCATGAAAAAAGCATAGAGGATAGAACAAAAGGTAGAGGAAGATTAAGAAAAAAACACAGAAGAAACTCAAATGCATATTACTAGTGAAAGGAGCTAACTGAAAAGGCTACATACCGTATGCTCCCAAATACCCGACACTGGAAAAGGCCAAACTGCAGAGACAGTAGCAAGATCAGTGTTGCCCGGGGTTGTGGGGAGGGAGAGATGAACAGGCAGAGCACAGAGGATTTTTAGAGCAGTGAAATGACTGCATTGTTGTTAATATAAGGGTGGATCCATGTCATTGTACATTTGCCCAAACTCACAGAAAGAACAGTAAGAGCGAACCCTAATGTACATCATGGACTTTGGGTGATACACGTGCCAATGTCGCTTCCTTGACTGTAAGAAATGTACCTACCACTCTGGTGGGGGATGTTGATAACGGGGGAGCCTGAGCATGTTGGGGGTAGGGGTGAATAGGAAATCACTGTTAACTTCTGCTTGATTTTGCTGTGAACCTAAAATTTTTAAAAGGGCATTGCATAACTCACTTCGACAAGCACCTTGTTTACACAGTACTTCGTATCCACACGTCCTGATCATGAGATCAGGATCATTTTAGAGATCAAAGATAGAAAATTCTTTGACACGCCTCCATTCCAGAGGTGAAGTCCATGTCCCATCTACTTGAATTTGGGTGAGCTCTGCACCTACTTTGACCTACTTCTGCCACGACAGAACGTGGCAGAAGTGACACTGTGCCGGTTACCAGAGCCAGGCCTCGTAAAGTGGGTGGTTTCTGCTCTCTGTTATTTGGAAAACTATCCCTGGGAGCCACAGCCTTCAAACTCTACAACCCACAGTCCCAGATTAGACTGGCCCTCAGGCCATCCCTCCAGCCAAGGCGACTTATATGTGAGTGAAACCATCTTGTACCCTCCAGACCAGCTCATTTCCAACTGAATTCCACGAGTGTCCTTAGTCAATGCCAAGTGGTGCAGAAGAATTGCTCAGCTGAGCCCTGCCTGAACTCCTGACCCACACAATTATAAGTTATAATAGAATGGTTGTTATTTTAAGCTACTAAATTTTGGAGTGGTTTGTTAATGCAGTAAGAGATAACTGCAGGTGGCTCACACCTGCAATCCTAGCATTTTGGGAGGCCGAGGCAGGAGGATTGCGCGAACCCAGGAGTTTGAGGTTGCAGTGAGCTATGATGACTCCACTGCACTCTAGCCCAGGTGACAGAGTGAGACTCTGTCTCAAAAAAAAAAAAAAAAAGAGAGCAATAACCGGAACAATCATTACCCCATCCAACAGATGAGGAAATAGAGGCAGAGTGAGGTGACTGACTTGCCTAGACAGCTGGGCAATGAGTGGGGATGGAATCCAAGACTTCTCATTCTTAGTCCCATGTTGTTCTTCCTGATCACTCTGTGAAAACCTATAGCCAGCAGCAGCAAAGAGCACTCCTCATCAATTTTAACTAAGGTAACATTATCTGGCACTTCCATAACCTGCTGTCAGTAGAGCTCTTTGACTTTATTCTAAGTGCTTTATACCCATTAACCTATTTAATCTTCACAACAGCCCTATGAAGTAAGTGGTATTATAATCTCTAATTTATAAATAGGTAAACTAAGGCACGGGATAATTAAGTAATTTTCCAAAAGTCATGTGGCTAAAGAGAAGCAGAAGAGAACCTGGATATTTTGGGGCCTGAAACCGTGTGCTTAACTACTAAGGCATACGGTCATTCAGAAAGTGAAGGCATCTTAGGTCTCTTCTATTCAGAGATGATCTGGACTCGCAGACGCTATGTGTAGCTCAGTTCCACGTGTGGCTTCCACTATGAGTTCTGCAACTCCAAAAAGGCCTCCAGAAGCTTTCAGGAGACTGGAGACACACACATTGTTCACTTACAACACAGAGCAAAGCTAAAAAGGACATAAATGCTCCATATCCAATCGAGTGAAGGGGAAGCATCTTTTTGTCTGCCTGAAACCCCAACAGAGACGCCAGGGCCACCCAAGGAATGCCACAATTAATTTCCCAGTGTGCAATATTGCCTGTGGGGAGAGGAGGCGCCGGCTCATTTCTTATTCATGAAGTCACACTGCCAAGCTTCATTTGCATGAAGTAATTTCTGCTGCTGCTACCCCATTATAAAATAAATCCATTTCTCCTGCAGGATCTGGTCTTCACATCAAGAGAGATGAGTAAGCAATATATGCTGTAGGAACATACCCTTTGGACCATTTTAATCAGAAACATATCTGTAGCTAACAATAAGTGATTTTATAGGAATATAAAATGTCTTGGGCTCAAAGTCCTTAAATGCAATTCTGCCTCAAGATCTGTTTTGGGAGTGCGTTTAGCATTTCTTCTCACTTCACCAAACGCTGAGATTTTTCAGCCAGTAGAGTTGTAGAGCTATAGCTACTGTACCATTGTCCAGAAAAAAAAAAAAAGAGGAGGGAGCTGGCTCAGCAGCCTGCCAAGTCCTGACTAGATGAGTTACTGGAACGTAGATGACCCCTGGTGTGGGGGCGGAATAGTGGTCCCACAAAGGTGTCCATATGTCCATATTCTAGTCACTGGAACCTGTGAATATATTACCTTACATGCAAATGGGACTTTGCAAAAGTAATTAAGGTTAAGGACCTTGACATGGGGAGCCCAATCTAATCATGTGAATCCTAAAACGTGGAAAAACTCTCCTGACCATAGTCAGAGACAGATGTGACCACAGGTAAATGTTCAGAGAGATGCAACATTGCTGGCTGTGAAGATGGAGGAAGGGGCCATGGACCAAGCAATGTGGGAGCCCTTAGAAACTGGAAAAGTCAAGACGCAGATTTGCCCCTAGAGCACCCAGTGAGACCATGTCATGCTTCTCACCTATGCAACTGTAAGATAACAAGTTGGTGTTTTTAAGCCACTAAGTGTGTGGTGATCTGTTACAGCAGCCATAGAAAACTAACATACCTCGTATCAAGAGCTCTTTGCCACTCCCTGGCCCTGAGACCGAGCCTGAGCGACCTCACCTATCAAAACCAGTGTTCCCAAGGGAATCAGAGGAAATTAGGTAAAGCACATGAAAGTTTTGTAAGTCTTAAAGGGCCCTGCAGAGGTAAGATTTTAATATCGTTAATATTATTATTCCAGCCAAATATATTCTGTGCGAGAGAGACAGGCCAGGAGGGATGGCTGGAACTTTCTAGTTCCTAATGCTTAAAAGTTATTTAAGCAATTAATACCAGCTCCCTCCTAATCAAATATTTTTCCAGATGTGATACAAAAGAAAAAAAAAAAGATGAGAAGTTCTTCATCACTTCTTCAAGGCTACTTTTCTAGCTCCATCCCAGAGAGCAATTGGGGATGGGTGTATCAGCTTTTTATTGCCTCAATAATGGTATGTAACAAAGTGCCCTAAATGTCTGTAGCTGAAAACAAGATGCATTTGATTTGCTACTGAGTCTGGCGTCTGTGATCTAGGGCCTGGCTGCGCACCGCTGACGTGGGAGGGTGACTGTGGGTGACTGGACCCTTCTCTGTGTGTCTCTCACCCTTGGCCAGACAAACCTGAGCATCTTCTCATGACCATGAAATAGCAGCAACAGCAGAAGTAGAAATGCATCTCCTAAAATACGACTGGCCAAGACATGCCACTTGGACAGACTTAGAACCAAGTGGCTCTTTAGTGAAAGGAAATCATAGTGACATGGTACAAAGCATGGATAAGGAGGGTGTGTGTGTGCGTGTGTGGGGGGTGTGTGTGTAAAACTGGGACCATTGATGCAGTTACTCTACCACAGAGAAGAAGAGCAAAGGTCATCTTTATTTGACATTTATCAAGCACCTACTGTATGCCAGGAACTCATCAGGAAGACGGGTGATAAGCATAACCCACCTTATGCAGGAGACTTACATTCTAAGAATGTCTAAGAATGTCTAAGATGAGTGCTTAAGGGGCAGAAGGACATTTGATGTGCTCCTACAATAAGCCAGGCCTGGGCCAGGCCTGGGAATGCAGCTGTGAACAATATATTATCTCATTTAGTCCACACAGTAACCCTGAAAGGTAGGCATCATGCTCACCCCTATTTAATAGACCGGGAAACCAAGGCTCAGCGAGGTTAAGCTGTCTACACGCCCGAGTTCAAGATACAGAGCTACGTCTGTCTCATTCAGAAACCCAGATTCATTCTGCTACACTCTGGAAAGCGTCCCTTCACCGATTCCACGGTGTGCATGTGCCTGTGTGCCAGGCGCCGCTCTCCTCTCCTTACAAATGACTCGTGACACTTCTCCCTCCCAGCACCCTCAGAATTCACCGACTGCAAACAGGATCCCTGCCCACTCCCACCTTGACCCTGGTGCGGGGTCACCATGGTTGAGAGATGCTAACTAGCTTCTTCAAACAACAACAACAAAAACAACCAGCACCCTCTAGAAGAAACAATTCATCATCATTACTGTGACCTCTGGTTCACTTCAGTCTTAGGTTCCTGGCCGTTTATTTATAGTACCTTCAGAGAGGTTCCACATCATTAATTGCTCACCGTTTAGGACAATTAGATGAGGTTAGCGCTTCTGGATAAATCACCCTCCCCAGGTAGCAAAGGCAGCTGGGCCTGCCCAGGGTGCTGGCTGTGCCCTTTAAGAAATACAACCACCCAGAGGTGGTATGAGCAGATTGGCTGGGCTGTGTGGCTCATGTAAAATGAATGGCCTATAGACAGATGTTGACTGTGGACTTATTTCAACAAAACAGATTTGAACATGATGAGTGCTGGAACTAATGGTTCAGCCATAGTACCTTGCTGCTAAGGGAGGAAAAACCTTAGGGAAAATCTCCTTTTCTAACAGAGCTATCAGCCTAAAGAATTACACCTGGCTGAGCACAGCTTTGTACTTCTTATTGGGCTGTGAAACCCGACAGCATATGCCAAACCCAGGTTTTTGAGAGCGACTTTCTGAAGCTCTAAAGCAAGGACCTCAGCTTTCCATCTTTGGAACACAGCCGACAGTAGTAGCTCAATAAATATCTGAGTGAATGAATGTGTGGATGAGTGAACAGATGGACAGGCAGATGGACAGATAAAAGAATGGAATGGGATAAATCTGGGAATGAATAGGTAGGAATAAATGAATGGATGTGTGATTTTTTTAATCAAGTAAAGTTCTAGGATATGTATGGGGGTTGGTGGGAAAAGGAAGAAAATATTTACCCGAGTACCTTCTATATGTCAACACCTGATGCATGTATTTTCCCACTTAGTCCTAACTGCACCTCTCTGAAGTTGGCTAATCATCCTCTGTTCATAGAAAAGGATACTGAGGCTCAGAGAGGTTCCTTAGGGGACCGAGCCAAAAAGGCCAGGGTTCAAACCTAGGTCTGCCAATTTCCTAAAGACTGTACCCTCCTACTTTTGGGGATCGACCTCCTGGCTTTGTAGTCAAGGAAACCAAGGCAGGAAGTACAGCAATTCGACCACATCAGTGGGCCCATGTGTAATAAGAACAGGGGAGCTGCCTACATCTGTTGTCCTCTTCTCTGGAGGAGCCTTATGGTGAGTGGGGTCCCTGGCCCAGAGATGCTGGAGCCATCAGGGCAGCATGTAGGGTGCTCGGAGCCTGGGCTCTGGAGCCAGGCTGCCTGTTTGAATCCTGGCTCTATCACTTCCCAAGTACATGTCCTTGTGCAAGCTATTTAACTTCTCAGTGCTTCAGTTTCCTTATCTGGAAAATTAGGACAATGATAAAATGACCTCAGGATTGCTGTGCACACCAAATGAGCTCCAATAGTATCTGGCTCAGAATGTTCATATTATGGAGATTAGTCACCTTTCTTCTTAGAGTCTGTCATTCCAAGCCCCTTTTTGTTGCCTCCCGTTCCAAACCCCACAACCCCTAACTCAACATGATGCCTGAGCAGAGGACTTTCTGCCCTTTGGTGGCTGGTGTGTTTGAGAGCACGGAGCTGGGCTAACTGAGACATTCTGAGAGGGAATTGCATTTTCTCTGTGTGGCTTTCAGGTCACAAGTTCAGGTGCTGGAATCATCTTTTGGTTAGCAAAATTCATTCACTCCCACCCCATAATTAATGACTCCTGAAAGCTCAGAGCCATGCGGACCCTGGAGCCACAGCCTGCAGCTGTTCATCTAACCACGGAACAGTAAGGACAAAACATAAACACAGGAAGAGAGCACAGGTAATCCAAGGCTGTGAAAAAACTAGGACTAGCAAACACATTAGACCACGCTAGGGAGGCTCCCACCCACCAGGGGAATTAACGATTTTTACCAGCACGTTCTGGTACCTTCAATCTCTGTCAAGAGGCCAAATCCTGGATGGAGGGGAGAGAGAGATACCCATTATTGAACACCTACTATATACCAGGACTATGTTTTATTTCACAGGTACATATACAGGACTTACAACGTGCCAGGCACAGTGCTAGACACTATAAAAATTAACTCATTCAATCCCCATGACAACCCTGTGAGGCAGAGACTACTGTTATTGCCATTTTACAGAAGTAGAAAGAGAGGCACAGAGAAGCCAAGAAACTTGCTCAAAGCCAAACGGCCAATATGGGGTAACACCATGATTCTACCCCTTAAATTCTGCCGTTTGGAATGGGTACCACTGGGATGGGTGCTATCTACTTTTAACCCTAGGAACAACCAGGATGGTGGCTATTGCTACTTTCCATTTACAGATGAGGGGTCTGAGGTACAGAAAGATTAACTAATGTATCCACACCCAACTGGTAAAAGCCTAAGTTAACCCCAGTGTCTAGATAAATTCAAAGTCATTCCCTTGTCATTGGGAGCCAACCTAGTCTTAAGGGAAAAAGTTCAAATAGAATGTTTTTTTAGTGATCACTTACTACAAATTTCCTGGAATAATGTTTACTTCATGTCATCTTAAAACAGAGTGTACATTAGATGCCTACTGTGGTGGCCAGCCTCCAAGATGGCCCCACAATCCTTGCCACCTAGTGTTCATGCCCTTGTGGAACACTCTCCCACCCTGAGCAGGACCGACCTGTGAGACAAATAGGCTGCTGCAGGCCTGATGCTGTGTTGTGTGACTTCTGAGACCAGATCATAAAACACATTGGGGCTTCTGCCTTTTTCTTTCTTTTTTTTTTTTTTTTTTTTTTTGAGACAGAGTCTCACTCTCTTGCCCGGGGCGAGTGCCGTGGCATCAGCCTAGCTCACAGCAACCTCAAACTCCTGGGCTCGAGCAATCCTACTGTCTCAGCCTCCCAAGTAACTGGGACTACAGGCATGCGCCACCATGCCCGGCTAATTTTTTCTCTATATATTTTTAGCTGTCCAATTAATTTCTTTCTATTTTTGGTAGAGACGGGGTCTCGCTCTTACTCAGGCTGGTCTCGAACTCCTGAGCTCAGGATGATCCGCCCGCCTCGGCCTCCCAGAGTGCTAGGATTATAGGCGTGAGCCACCGCACCCGGCCTTGTTCTTTCTTGAATCACGTGCTTTGGGGGAAGTTGGCTGCCATGTTGTTAGGATGCTGAAGCAGCCCTCTGGAGAAGTGCACCCTGACTAGGAATGGAGGCATCAGCACGCCAAGCATGTGGCTGAATCATGTTAGAAGCTGACCCACCAGCCCCGGTCAAGCCTTCAGCTGAATGCAGCCCTCGCTGACAACTTAACTGCACCCTCGTGAGAGACCCTGAGTCAGAACCACCCAGCTGCTCCTGGATTCCTGACCCACAGAAATTGTGAGATAATAAATGTTTATTGCTTAAAGCCATGAAATTTGGGGTTAATTGATTATACAGCAACAGATAACAAATCACATATCTAAACATGAATTTTTCAACCTTTTTGGAGGCTTTTTTAATCAGAAAAAAAAATCTTTACACTGTGTCTCAATGTTTTCTTTGGAAAAACCAGTCACTCTGTGACTCCGAATCTCACCTGTTTTCCCCCTCTCTGCCCCTAGTTTGTGGAGGAATGCCCTCCTTTCGGCTTCTCCCTTCCTAGAAGCCTCCTGCTCTCTTTGGGTCTTAGCGGTATCCACTGTGTCAGAAGAGAGGTGGGATGATGCGGTCTCCAAATCCAACAACAGCCTCCCTTAGACCTGCCCCTGTCCTCTGTCCTCTCTCCCCATCTCCCCACCTGCCATCTCACTGCCCCACCTCTGCTTAAATATCACCGTATCGGGGACGTCTCCTCAGTGACAGCTGTCACTTGCCCTGCCCCAGTAACCCTGTTCTGCTACCCTGACTTTTTCTCTGTAAGTCTTATGACTATCTGTGATATATAAAGTTACATACATAATATATAAATATATTTATATGCAATATAAAATTATATATATAATGTTGTATTTATCTTCTCTCTGTCATCCATGCATTTAGGCTTTATGAGGGCAGAGACTTAGCTGTGCCTAAAATAAATCCTGGAACCCAGGAGGAGTTCAGTGAATGTTTGCTGAATGAATGGACAGATGACGGAGTAAACGAGTGACAGCTGGGTCCTGTCCACACATTTTCTCCATGTTCTGCAACCTCGAGGTGTTATGCAATATATTTAATAAGCTGCATTTCACCAGCCAGCGTCACCACGTCCAGGCAGCTTTCCCTTTGCCAAGCTTAACTGAGGGCTCCCTCCGTGCTCACAGCCAGGTTTGCTGCCATCTCTCACAGCAGGACACACACCACACTACAGCAGGCCGTGCATAGCCTGTCACTCCCATTCAGGTCTGTGCACATCTGGACCGCAGGGGCCGGGCCTGCGTCCCTTCTGGCTGCCCAGTTCCTAAGGGAGAGCCTGGTGCTCGCTTGCTAAATTGAATGAAGGAAATGGCCAACAGGAGATAAGGAGAGAACAAACACATCAATGGAAAGAGCGTTCTCACAGGCTGACAGCTGAGTTCATGCAGTGACCTAAGGGGCTGACAAGTGTCCCCTCCCAGCTCTCCAGCCCACAGAGTTACCCGTGAGTCCTCTGGAGACCCGGGCCCTACAGGCCTGCCTGCTCCAAGTAGGCACAAGTTTCCCTGTTGGGGGTCCCTGACCCGTTCCCATGAGTCTCCTCTGGGGACAGAGACCAAGCCCTTCAGGGGCAGAAGAAAGAACAGGGTGCAACAGTCCTAGCCGGGAGCCCCCAGCACCACAGTAGCTGAGGGGGTCGGGTGGAGGCTAACCCAGACTGGGGAGAGGATGATGGGAAAGAGAGCCACTCTCTGCCCAGCAACCCCGCTCCCAAAATCCAGGCCATGCAGGGCGAGTGCTCAGGATGCCAGGTCGCTCGGTGGTTCTCAACCAGATTGCACATCAGAATCACCTGGGAAAGATTTTCTAGCAATTCAGGAAGACTGGGGCGGTGTCCTTGTGTCCTCATAATTAACAAGCTCCACAGACGACTCTAATGTGTGACCTGGGTGGAGAACCTCTATATCTAGGCACAATTTTTGCACCAGACACATCTAGGTTCAACTCCTGGCTCAGCAACTAATGATTTGTGTGGCATTACCTCTCTGAGCCTTAGTTTCCTCATCCGTTAAATGGAGACAACTTTATTGGGAAGTGTGAAGATTAAATGGCATATTGGCATTGCTTAGCAAAGAGCACATATTTATTAAGTGTGTAGTAAGAACTAGCAAATGGTAGCTCAATGAAGAAGGATTTGGGGTCTAGGAAGAATAAGAATCTATGAGCCCAAATGTTGTCACCCATGAGCCAAGAGTTCAGAGAACCCAAGAGATCCTGAGTCCCCGGACAATTAGATGCATACATATTATTAATAGTAACAGGAAGGCCCCAGCAGGATGCTCCCCCCACAGTGACCTAACTGAGCCCCTCCACTGCCCTCTTGCCACCTCCCTCAGGCTCTTTGTCTTCCATTCCAAGGAGGACAGCACAGTCCCACACCATGGCACCTGGATCAGCCGCTCATCTGCTGGGAACCCGTGTCCCAGAGGCCACTGCTCTGCAGAGCTCAGCCTGGTCTGCAGAGACCAGCCCAGCATCAGTCAGCTCCACAGCTGCAGAGCCAGCCAGAGGAAAGATCAAACAACTCCCCACTAAGAGGATTTGCAAAATACACAGCACATTAACTAAGCATACGCAGGTACTGGCCTGATGTCTTGCTTTCTTTCCTGCCTACTTTTTTTTTTAAAGAGGCAAAATAATTTTTTCTTACAGAGAATAGAGAATTGAACTCCACTGTCTGTCTGGCTTTTATTAAGTCCAGGGCTCTTCCTCCAGGTCAGAGAAAATGCTGGAAGGGACTGCTCAGGAGGGATGACGGGGAATGTAGCAGTTGTCCTGGGCAGCTCTGCAGGGAGACCTGTCTCTCCAACCCCACCTCTCACTCCACCCACCCCACCCTGAGACTCCATCCGGCCACAGAAGGCTGCAACCGCCAGCCAGGGAGGCTGCTTGTTCACAGATGTGTCTGGCTTCAGCTACAAAGGAAGCTGAGAAGTACAGGCATACCTTGTTTTACTGCATGTCACAGACATCAAGTTTTTTACAATTAAAGGCTTACGGCAACCCTGTGTCAAGCAAGTCTATCAGCGCTGTTTTTCCAACAGCATGTGCTCACTTCATGTTGCTGTGTCACGTTTTAGTAATTCTCACAATATTTCAAACTTTTTAATTATATTGTATCTGTTACAGTGACCTGTGCTCAGTGATTTTTGATGTTCCTATTGTAATTGTTTTGGGGTGCCCCGAATTGCACCTGCCTAAGACGGTGAACTTAATCGATACATGTTATGCGTGTTTTGACTGCTCCACTGACCAGCCGTTCCCCCGTCTCTCTCCCTCCCCTCAGGCCTCCCTATGCCCTGAGATACAACAGTATTGAAATTCAGCCAATTAATAATCCTGCTATGGCCCTAAGTGTTCGAGTGAAAGGAAGAGTAGCATGTCTCCCACTTTAAATCAAAAGCTAGAAATGATTAAACTTAGTGAGGAAGGCACGTCAAAACCCGAGATAGGGTGAAAGCTAGGCCTCTTGAACCAAACAGCTAGCCAAGTGTAAATGTAAAGGAAAAGCTCTCGAAGGAGATTAAAAGCGCTACTCCAGTAAACATACATGGTAAGAGGGCGAATCAGCCTCATTGCTGATGTGGAGAAAGTTTTAGTGGTGTGGATGGATCAAACCAGCCACAACACTCCCTTAAGCCAAAGTCTAATCAGAGCGAGGCCCTAACTCCCTTCAACTCTGTGAAGGCTGAGACAGGCAAGGAAGCTGCAGAAGAAAATTTGAAGCTAGCAGAGGTTAGTTTATGAGGTTTTAGAAAAGAAGCCCCAATGCCCTGTTCTACTTTCAACCCAGCACCTATTGCCTTTTCACTATGTAGTTGACTATGTAAACATAGTATGCTATATAGTTGACTTTTTATTGTATTTATTCTTTAGTTTATAATTTGCTTATTTAAAATATTTATGCTGCTCAAGGGCAGGGGGTACAGTTTTGTTCACTGATGTATCCACACTCCTAGAACAGTGCCTAACTGATAAATATTCATTGAAGTAGTAAAGTTATTACAGTACTTCTTATTTTTAAAGGTGACTATCTCCCTGGTAATTTCTGATTTCATTATGCATGAACTAAATCCACTGAAATTTTATCACTATTTGCAAACGAATGCATATTTTAATGTTTACAAATTCCCTAGTTTAAAATGTTAGCCTTTTTTGTTTAAGTTTGATCTGAGAACCAATTTAAGGTAAAAAAAAGCTTTAAGGTAAATAGACAAAGAGACCAAAAAGTACCTGATGTCTTACTTTCAAAACACAAAAAAATAAAAGTGCAAGGTGGAGCAGCAAGTGCTGATGTAAAAGTTGCAGCAAGTTATCCAAAAGACATAGCCAAGATCATTGATAAAGGTGGCTGTACTAAACAACAGATTTGAAGATGCTATCCAGGACTTTCATAGCTAGAGAGGAGAAGTCAGTGTCTGGCTTCAAAGCTTCAAAGGACAGGCTGACTCTCTTGCAAAGGGCTAATGCAGCTGGTAACTTTAAGTTGAAGGCAATACTCATTTACCATTCCAAAAATCCTGGGGCCCTTAAGATATATGCTAAATCTACTTGGCCTGTGCTCTAGAAATGGAACAACAAAGCCTAGATGACAGAGCATCTGTTTACAGCATTGTTTACTCAATATTTTAAGCCCACTGTTGAGACCTACTGCTCAGAGAAAAAGATTCTTTTCAAAACATTACTGGTCATGGACAACACACCTGTCACCCAAGAGCTCTGATGGAGATGTACAAGGAGATTAGTGTTGTTTTCATGCCTGCTAACACAGCATCCATTCTGCAGCCCATGGATCAAGGAGTGATTTTTGACTTTCAAGTCTCGTTATTTCAGAAATACATTCTGTAAGACTATAGCTGCCATAGATAGTGAGTCCTCTGATGGATCTGGGAAAAGTAAATTGAAAACCTTCTGGAGAAGATTCACCATTCTAGATGTCATTAAGAACATTCATGATTCATGGGAGGAGGTCAAAATAGCAACATTAACAGGAGTTTGGAAGAAGTCGATTCCAACCCTCATGCATGACTTTGAGGGGTGCAAGACTTCTGTGGAGGAAGTCACTGCAGATGTGGTAGAAATAGTGAGAGAGCTAGAATTACAAGTGGGGCCTGAAAATATGACTGAATTGTTATAATCTCATAGTAAGATTTGAACAATTTAGGAGTTGCTTCTTACAGATGGGCAAAGAAAGTGGTTTCTTGAGATGTAATCTACTCCTGGTGAAGATGCTGGAAACATTGCCAAAATGACAACAATAGATTTAGAATATTATATAAACTTAATTGACAAAGCAGTATCATGGTTTGAGAGAACTGACTACTTTTGTAAGAAGTTCTACTGTGAGTAAAATGCTGTCAAACAGCATCAAATGCTACAGTGAAATCTTTCATGAAAGGAAGAGTCGATTGATGTAGCAAACTTCATTGTTTTCTTACTTTAAGAAATTTCTACAGCTGCCCCAACCTTCAGCAACCACCACCCTGATCCGTCAGCAGCCAGCAACATCAAGGCAAGACCTTCACCAGCAAAAAGACTCAGATGATTGTCAGCTTTTTTTTAGCAATGAAGTATTTTTAATTAAGATATGTACTTTCAAGGCTGTAATAATCAAATCAGCTTGGTACTGGCACAAAAACAGAGCCATCGACCAGTGGAACAGAACTGAGAACCCAGATATAAAACCATCCTCATATAGCCAGCTAATCTTTGACAAAGCAGACACTTTGGAAAAGAATTCTTATTCAATAAATGGTGCTGGGAAAACTGGGTAGCCACATGTAGAAGACTGAATCAGGATCCACATCTTTCACCTCTCACAAAAATCAACTCATGCTGGGTCACAGATTTAAACCTAAGGAGTGAAACTATTAGAATTCTAGAGGAAAATGTTGGAAGTACTCTTGTAGACATTGGCCTAGGCAAAGAATTTATTAAGGAGACCCCAAAGGTAACCATAGCAACAACGAAAATAAATAAATGGGACCTGATCAAATTAAAAAGCTTCCGCACAGCCAAAGAAACTGTCACAAGAGCAAACAGGCAACCCACAGAATGGGAGAAAATTTTTGTGTGCTACAAATTCGACAGAGGGCTGATATCTAGAATCTATTTAGAACTCAGGAAAATCAACAAGAAAAAATCAAATAACCCTATCAAAAAGTGGGCAAAGGACATGAACAGAAACTTTTCAAAAGAAGACAGAATAATGGCCAAAAAACATATGAAAAAATGCTCAACATCTCTAATAATCAGGGAAATGCAAATCAAAACCACAATGAGATATCACTTATCTCCAGTGAGACTGGCCTTTATCAAAGAGTCCCAAAACAATAAATGTTGGCGTGGATGCGGAGAGATAGGAACACTCATACACTGCTGGTGGGACTGCAAACTAGTGCAACCTCTGTGGAAAGCAATATGGAGATACCTTAAAGAGATACAAGTAGAAGTACCATGCAATCCAGCAATCCCATTACTGGGCATCTACCCAAAAGAACAAATGATACTCTATAAGAAAGACACCTGCACCTGAATGTTTATAGCAGCACCATTCACAATTGCAAAGATGTGGAAACAACCCAAGTGTCCATCAATACATGAGTGGATTAATAAACTGTGGTATATGTATACCATGGAGTACTATTCAGCTTTAAGAAACAATGGTAATATAGCACCTCTTGTATTCTCCTGGAGAGCACTGGAACACATTCTACTAAGTGAGGTATCCCAAGAATGGAAAAACAAGCACCACATGTACTCACCATCAAATTGGTATTAACTGATCAACACTTAAGTGCACATATAAGAATAACATTTATTGGATGTTGGGCGGCGGGGGGCGGGGGGTGGACGGGCATATGCACAAACAATGAGTGTGATGCGCACCTCCTGGGAGATGGACACACTTGAAGCTCGGACTTGGGGGTAAGGGAGGGCAAGGGCAACATATGTAACCTAAACATCTGTACCTCATTAATATGCTGAAATAAAAAAAATAAATAAAGACATAATGCTATTGCACACTTAATAGACTACAGGATAGTGTAAACATACTTTTATATGTACTGGGAAACCAAAAAATTCGTGACTCACTTTATTGTTTTGGTGTGGACCCAAACCTGCAATATCTGAGCTATGCCTATAGTGTTTAACTGGGTAGGAATATGGGCCTGTCTAAATATTGGCACTCTTGGACTGTGGAAGGAAGAATGTACATTCCAGCCTCCCTGTGGATCCCATGGCAGTGTCCCTCTCACGGGGTAGTGGAAGTCAGGAGTGGTTTGGGGGAGAAAAAGCCATCTGCATTGGGAACATTGCAATAATGATAGTTAACACTGACTCAGTGCATGGTATATCCTGCAGCTCTGCAAGACAGTCCTCCTGTGTCGTCTCTGCTGAGAATCAAGCCCAGATGACTCTCTGTCACGTACGGAATACCAATTCTGTGCATCTCATTGTACCTTCTGACACCCAGGTTGTCACTTTGCCTCACAAGGTGTGCTCCCGTAAGCCAGAATCTGCGACCTCCATTTCATGGATGAAGAATCGAGATGCAGGGAAGCGATAAAACTTGCTCAAATCTGCCTGTGGACGGTGAAGCTAGAATTAAGCACTACTCTGGGTGAAACTGGAATCTCTGCCTTTTCCACATCATAATATACAGTGTTCCTTTATTTTCTAAGAAATATATCATTAGAAGTGACAGCAGAGGTAGAAAGGCGCCACAATTTTCAGAATGTCCTTCTTCGCTGCCCACCCCATGGGAGTTTAAGACACCCACGCTGAGTCTCAGGGTTTGGAGGATTTGCAGGTGGGGCTTCAGCTAAGGTGTGGATCTTTGGGAAAGGGATGCTGGGCCTTGGATCTTCACAGGCCCAGGGACCCTCCCTCAGCTGAGACAGTCTCATCACCTCTTCTACTGGGGGAGGGGGACCTTCTGGACACTGCGTACTCTGTCCAGGGAGAACCAGGCCCTTGGAGAGCAGAATAGTTGCTGGGCTCTGGGCCCAGGGCAGCATCAATTGCATGACAGACTCCTGAGAGCAGATATGTCCAATGTCCTCTGAAAGTACGGCCTGTCCAGGTGACCCAAAGCAACCTGGAGGAGGAAGCTATCTGCTTTACCCCAAAGAGATGAGGACAGGCAGGGCCACCTTCCAGACTGGAAGTCCTGTAGGTTGGCATCTGAAATACTGCACAAAGTTTGGCCCTGTGCATGTCTCATGGTAAGCCCTCAATAAATGGCCACATGTGGCCATTTGTTTGTACATTATTATATACATTTATATTTGTACATGAATTTGTATGTAATTATGTCAACAATGATGCAAAGATGGAAATTTTTAAATTTGTTATTGAGCACTAACTAGCTGCTAAGTACTTTCTGTGCATCATTGATTTTAATTCTTATAACAATGCTATGGACTAAATGTTACAATCCTGAATTCAGGGTAAAGCAACCAAGGATTTGTGAAATCACTCGCTGTAGGGCACACAGCTGGGAAGGACAGAACTGGTATGTGAACCTAAGGCCATGGGACTCCAGCGTCCCTGCCCTCACCTTTACCTTGCTGTCTGTGTATTTGCGCCACATGAGTCTAAAGCAGGATCCTAAATGGTCTGTGTTAGTTGTTCTCAACAAGAACACTCTCCGTGGCCATTCCTGCCCAGCAACGCCTACATACTGCATCAGTAAAAGGGATGACAAAGTCTCAAATGCATGGAAAAGCTACTGTGACTAACACGGTTGTAACACCACTGTACTTAAAGTAGCTTTTCATCATTTTGTATCAGTCAATGGATACAAAAAGCAAAATTACTAAGGTAGAGGAGGGCGGTGGTCCCTGAAACCTTGCAGTTGTGATTTGCCAAAGTCATTATACTAACCCAGCCCCCTTATTTTACACATGGAGAAACTGAGGCAGGGAGAGGAGTAGTGCCATGTCTGAGATCACTTAGTGACATCATATGATATTCTTCTTGCTTTTCTGAGAATGGAGGAGGTGGAGAAGGTGCTAATTTGGGGTATATCGTTGGCTTTCTCCAGCCAACTCCCTAAAACTCTGGGAACATGCATTAGCTATCTATTGCTGTGTAAGAAATTATCCAAAACTTAGTGGCTTGAAACAACAACAATTTCTGTGAGTCAGTAATCCAAGCACAGCTTAACTGGGTCCTCTACTTTGGGGTCTCTTACAGGTACTGGCTGGGGCTATAGTCATGTCAAGGTTCAACTGGGGACGAATCCACTTCCAAGCTCACTCACATGGTTGTTGGCATGATTCACTTCCTTGCAGGCTGTTGGACTAAGGACCTCAGTTTCTCACTGGCCACTGGCCAGAGGCTGCCCTCAGTTCTTGCCACATGGGCCTCCATAACACAGCAGCTTGCTTCACCAAAGCAAGTCAGTCAAGAAGGCAATAGAAAAGGAGTCCAGCAAAACGGAAGTCACAGACTTCCAGTATGGAAGTGACATCCCGTCTCTGTTGCCATATTCTATTTGTTAGAAGCGAGTTACTGGGGGAGGGGACTGCCCAATGGGGGAACAGTAAAAGGCAGGGATCATTGGGAACATGTCAGAAATTGCCTACTACAGAGCAATAACGCCTTTTCCCATTTTGTGAAAGGTGCTTCTTTTCCTTAGGAGGAACATTTTAGATAGAATGCCTTTTAGCACTGAATCAACAGATCCACTTCCAGGTGACATTGCAAGTTGTGAGTCTTTGCATTTTAAAATGATTGAGCCAGCCTTGCTGGCTGCACCCTCCCTCTGCTTCAGGTCCAGGCTCAGGAAGCAAGACAGCTGGAAGGGACCTTCATGTTCTCTGGGTACTTCCCAGGCAAAGAGGCCCAGTGGGGGAAAGCCACTTGGTCTTTAAGCCCAGAGCCCCACTGGGTAGAGTGGGTCCACCTCAATCCTGATCATCCTCTCAAGTGCAGGAGAGAACACCTATTTGGTTGCAAGCTTCCCTGGCCATCCTCTGGGGCCTCCAGGAGCTCTTTGGGGCTGCAGGGCACTGACTTGGGGATCCTAGAAAGTGCTCCAATGGATTGAGGATTGTTCTAGGTCTGAGGGACTATGCACATTCATTCCTTCGTTCGCTTACTCATAGGAGGCTTCGGAGAGATGATGCCTGAGTTGAGTCTTGCAGGATAAAAGGTAGAAAGGATGACTGAGGCAGAAGGGCCAGAAAGGCCAAGGGCCTGAAGGATTGAAAGAATGGTGAGGAAGGCCATCTTCCGGTGGTTTCTGAGGCACAGGGTCCCGGAGGGAGATTACAAGTGAATGTACCCAAGCCCTCCCTGCTGGTCAGCAGCCAGCCTCAGCTCCACCCACGGCTGTTCTACGGCCACCCGCCTTTGCCTTCTTGCCCTTGCACCCCAGAGGCTGCATTTGACGCACATCAGGAAAAGAACTTTTGTACCTGTTGGGCCAGTGCTACTATGGGGAGATGCTTTTGCTATATACCACTCCAGAAGGGCTGCAAAGCTCACCCCATGCAGAGGCAGTGCCAACCTTCCCCACCTACTGCCAGGCTGAGGGCATATAGTGGAGGAGGCTCTTGCATTCACTTCTGCCCAGCCGCCTCTCTCCAGCCCTGCAGCCAGGCCCAGGCCTGCCCTGCATACTGCAGTGCACAGGCCTGGCATTGGCACAATTCAGAAACACGTCCCGTTTGTGCCAGGGCATCTCACCCCTGCATACTCTGTGCCCTACAACTGGGATCCATCCGATCGGCTCTCCACACAATGTCTTGCTCCCTTTTCTTTTTTAAAAAAAAAATCCTTAGTTAACTCTTCCATATCAAAACTCATCCTACCTGTGTACTGTTGTTTCAAGAACCTGCTCCATAAGAAGAAAATCCTGCCTAATGGGCATTAATAGGTGGGAATGTGTTTATTGAATTCACTTCCTAGGTGCCATACTTAAATGTCCACAGGTGATTTCTGAAGGCTGTGTCTCCCCAAAGGAGGGGACTGCAGTTGCTGAATTAACAGGGGCAGAGAAAATATTTGGGGGTGGATGGTCCTTTCAGTGTCTCTCAATCAAGCCCTGCATGTTGGTAACTTGCTGGTGGCCTGGTCCCAGGCTAGAGGAGAGGGTGGAGATGGAGCGACCCTCCCTTTCTGCTTCTCTACTTTCTCACCTTTCACTTGGACTTGAATTCCAGGTGGATATCTCAAGTCAGAGGGCTCCAGGGATGAAAATTCAGGGCCAGAAAGAGCCTTGGATACCACCTGGCCTCAGGACCATTCTGCATACCCAATGTACCCTTTGTGGGTGGGGAGACATCACCTCAGCAACATGCCTAAGGCCACACAGCAAGTTTATGGCAAAGCAAAGATCCCAGGCCTGTAGACCAGGACCTTTGCACCGCACTAAATCCTGGGCCCCTAGACCATGCTAAGTCCATGGGTCCACAGGAGTTGCCTGTGGTAAGTTTCAGGGCAAGGCCAAGGTGGGGAATGCAATAACTGGGTCTGCAGCCTGAGCCTCTCCTGCACAGGAAGGACCGAAGGCACCCCACAAGCAGAAATGTCCCCTGGCCTTTGGAGCACAGCTGCCCCGTGATGCCATGTGGAAGTCCTCCCCCAGCTCTGTCTGGATGCGTGCTGGACCCTGTGCCAGCGTCCAGAGCCTCAGCACTGGAGGTTTCCCTCACAACTGCTGGTCCATCCAGTAGCCTGTGGCTGTGGGGCTGCAGAGGAGTGGGGCGGAGAGCTGTGGCTCAGGGGCCGGCCAGGCTGATGAGGTGGGGTTGGGTCGAGGTGGACAAAGCCTATTGCTGCCTCTCTCCAGGAAAGACAGAAAAGCAGAAGCTGGAACCTTCTCCAAGAGGGGTCCAGCCCTGGGAACAGGGAGCTGTCAGCCCCAGGTCTAAGAGAACAGACCCCAAGGTATAGGCAAAGGCCTCTCAGGTCAAGACCTGAAATGCCCCTTCCTCTAAACACAGAAGCGTTGGTAGCTGAGCTGCTGTTCTGTGGACTGTTTTTCAGGGGACTATTATAGCTCCCTGAGAAGAGATGCTTTCTCCCAGCCAGAGCTCTGAAATAGTAGAGCCAGCTCCCTGGGTGGTAGGGACTCCCTGCCATCAGAGGGGTGGAAGAGATGGCTGAACCCATATCTGAGGATGCTGCAGAGGTAACTGACCCCAAGTACCTTCCAACCTTGTGAAGTAGGAGGCGACACAGTGCAAAAGAAAGAGCCAGGCTTTAATTAATGTACTCATTCTCTGGGGAGCTGGGGAGACACACAGACTGTGTGTGTGCACGTGTGACCCAGTCACAAATCCGAGGTCATGCAAGGCATGGAAGAGATGGAGGCCAGCACAGAAAGAGCCAAGAGGCAAAAGAAGCAGTAATTCAGTTAGCAGGATGGTGCTTGGAGCCAATCTCACAATGGTCTGTGACAGCCCAGAGGGGTGGGACTCCATGGAAAAGACCTCTAGAGCTAAAATTCAGGCTTTAGAATTGAGAGACGTTGGTTTGCATTCTGGCTCTGCCACTTCTGGGGCAAGTCATTCTACCTCTGTGTGCCTCGGTCTTTTCTTCTGAAAGACAAGTGGAGTAGTCTCTCCGCTTATGCATGGGGGATATAATATGTTCCAGGACCCCCAGTAGACGCCTGAAACCATGGACAGTAGGGAGCCTGAGTGCCATCAATGAGAACACGTTTCTGTCTTCTCCTCACAAATGTAATGCCTTTTCTACCTTAACTAAACATTTACCACACTGTGGCTGCAACTTTTGCAGTTTGAGGTACGACAGCAAAACTAGCACAAATTTTTTTTCTTTCTTCACCATTTCGTGGAAGGACCATTTGTTCTTACTGTAGATCTCAGCAACATCAGCATGTGATTTTGTCTCTTCCCTTATTGAGAACTTTTACCTTTTCATTTAAAGGAAGCACTTTACAGCCATTGTTTTCAAATTGCCAGCATTAAGTACAATAAAGGTTACTTGAACGCAAGCACTGTGATACCAGGACAGTCAATCCGATTAACTGAGATGGCTACTAGGTGACTAACAGGTGGTGTCTGCAGCTTGAATACACTGGGCAAAGGGATAATGATTCATGTCCCGGGCAAGAGGGTATGAGATTTCATCATGCTACTGAGAACGGTGTGCAAATGAAAACTGATGAATTGCTTATTTCTGGAATTTTTCATTTAATATTTGCAGATTGCAGTTGATGGTGGGTAACTGAAACCAGGGACAAAGAGGGACTACTGTTCACTTGCAGTACTTACATACCTGCAACAGGTTGTTCTGAGGATCTTATTTAATTAGCGAGCAGGGTAAAGTATTCAGCACCATGTCCGGTAAACGACAAGCTTGGCTCGAGAAATGGAAGCTGGTGTTTGTTTTAGGACAGGGCTGTGAGGTAGGCGATGATGCACAAGAGCAAAGAGAGGTGTGGTGGGAACGTTAGCTGCTGCCCTGCCTCGGCCCTCCCTATGAACAAGCACGCATGCACGCATGCGCATGTATACATATGTACATGCGGGTCTGTAGCATCTCCATACCTCTCCAGCACACTGGCACTTAGGGAAAGGCTGAAGCGATCCCACCTGCCTTAAAGAGAATGCCCATTTGCCCAGGGGATGGACAGCACTACAGTGCGCTGGGCATTGCTCAGATGGTCCATGGATTTTCCTCTTCTCACTGCCCACCCGGCAGGCTCAGGCTGACTTCTTCACCTCTCTGGACCTTGCTGGGCCCCTGCGAGCAGCCCTGACTTGCAAAGACTGCGGGGCAGGGCAGTGCCGCATGGTCAGAGCAGCTCACACAATCCCCCTAAGACCTGCCCTTTCCCAGCCATCGCACCCACACTCTGCCTCCATTCACAGTGAATCCACGGGGTTCCCCGAGCATTGCCACCGCCCTGGCTTCGCTCATGGAAAACTGCTTCCTCTAATTCCACAGGCAACTGTCACCCTGGGGTCCTGAGGAACATGCATTACGGTCCTGGACGTGGAGTTTACTTGTAGAACTCAGCTAACAGGGGGCTAATTCAGCAGCACATTCTCCTTACTGGAGGCTCCACACAGGAGCAGTGAGAGCCTGTGGAGGAAATTCATCTTGGAGTTGGTCCTGGAGCTCATGTCTTCCTCTTTCCAGGGACTCTGTAGATGGGCTTCAGCTTCACTAGCTATAAAATGGGAATAACAATGGTACTTATGGCACTTTCTTGCTTTCACAACGGGTTGTTGTGAAAATGTAATTTAATTAGATTATAATAAATGCAAAGTTCTGGGTGTCATGCTTACACATAGTACATAAATGGATAATAAATTTAAAATTACAAACTTTTACAGTTATCATCCTTTTCTATCGAAAGCATTAAGAATCTTCCACCCGAGCCAGATGCCCTATTTGTTTGCCTGGGATTCTGTCTTTGAAGCGACACAGAGGGACGTGCTATGGGTGACAGCAGGAGAGCCTTCTGTAATTGGCCCATTCCTACGGGAGTGCCTGGTGTTCAGCAAGTGTTCCGTAAGGGAGAGAGTCTTTCTGCCCCTCCCCACCTTTGTGGGCCAACCCTGAGACACACTGTAGATATTTAATGGCCTTTAAGCACCTTGGTAGACGTGCCATGCCAATACCCTCAACTGCAATGTGTGTCTCCGTGTGTCTCAAGACACAGTGGTGTGGAACGAGAATTTAACAGTAAGAAGAACAGCCTCTATGTACTAACCATATACTATGTGCCTGGCACTGTTCCAGATGCTTTACAGGGATTATTTCATTCCACCTTCCAAATGACTTCATGGATGTGGCTATTACTGTTCACTCCCATTTTACGGATGGAAAATCAGAGGTTTAAAGGGGTTAAGCAATTTCCCAAGGTCACCCGATTAATAAGTAGAAGAGCTAGTATTTGCACCCAAGTCTTTTTGCCTTCAAGATCTCATCTCTTAACCAGTGCTCAGGTATTTACCACGAAATAGTTACAAGACAACAATGAGGCTTAAGAGCTTTCACAGAGCAGGGGCACAGATGCCCTCACCTGGGCCTTCCCTGAGTAACACAGCCCAGGTGGCAGAGACAGCTCTCTCAAGAACTTGCTCCTTCCCGAGAGCCCTTGGGCTGATCTTCAAGCCACAGTTCACAGGCCCAGCCCTGAGGCCAGGTGCCCGTCTGGCTCTTGGCTCTTCTACCAGCCAGAAGCCACCACTGTCCCTATCCCTCCAGTACAGATACCAGGAGCTAAAGATTGTCCAGGCCCCTCAGGGAGTATTTGCGGCTATGGCACTCTTGTGGTTACTGGTGATTTGATTCAGTAGTGGACGTGAATTGCAAATGGCCCTGAGTTCTGTCCCCTGCAAACTACCCAGCAGCCATCTGTCCGGGCTGCAGGTGCTGCAGATCCCCATGACTGAGGTCTCATGAAGACCACCTGCTCGGCCCCACGCCATCATCCCTCTATCCCTCCCACCCAGGCTGTGTCTGCAGAAGGCACGATTGGGCATACGCGGCCCAAAGAGGGGATCTGGAGAGGAAACGCGTGAGTGGGAAAAGAAAGACAGACAAAGCACCCAGCAGCTGCTGCCCTGGGAGGCTGGATTCTCACCTCTAATCTTGACTTCTGCAGTCGATGGGGGAGAAATGCCACGATTTACATGACAAGGGCCAAAGGAGAGAATTATGGCAAATCGATTCTGCGTGAGGAGATAAAGCCCCATATTTAATGTACATGGTGAAAGGTAGAAATTCAATTCCCATAATGTTAGATGATGCTGATTAAAACCGACATTCATTATTAGTATGGTGATTTTCCCTTCTCTTCTCAGATTTGAAGAACAAACAGGCCCCATCAAGACAGAATTGTTGAACACCATTGTAAATAGGCAACTGAATAAAGAAAAGGCTGCTTTGGTCACCATCACCGATGAGCCCCCCAGGAGAAGGAACATCCGTCCTTCAAACTGACACTGGCAACTGACAAATAGCACAGAGCACCATCTTGGGAAGCTCCTGGAATCCCAATCAAGTCCTGGTTAGCCACACACAGGCTGCACGGCCCTTGAGCCACTTTTCCTCTCTAAGCCGATCTCTTCCTTGAACAAATGAGGAGGGTTAGACTCCTGGCAGCGCCCCCAAATCTTGCCTCAAAGATGCCTCAAGAAAAAGGGGTCCCTTGTCAGCTGTCAGGATATGCTACACACTATATCCTCCTCTTGGACCTTCACAATGCACATTAGCAGGTTAAAGGCTCTGAGAAGTCATGCAGCAAAGACACCTGCTGAATGTGTAAACCTGGGTTTCCTTAGATCAGGATGGCAAACTTTTTCTGTCCAGGGCCAGACAGTCAATATTTTAGGCTTGGCGGGCCACACAGTGTGTTGCAACTACTCAACTCTACTGTTCTAGCGTGAAAGCGCCATCGACAATACGTAGATGAAATGATGTGACTATGCGCCAATGAAACTTAAAAAAAAAAACAAAACACAACAGCTGGTGGGCGGCAATTTCCCAATCTTTGCCTAGACCATGAACAACACCAGTCCCAGCCTTCTCTTCTGTGTAAGACCTATGAACAGGGCAACTAACAAAGCAGGTAGGAGCTTGGGTCCAAATCCCAGTTCTGCCACTATAGTGATCCTAAAGCTCTGGGTAAATGACTTAAACCCTGTTACAGCTCCCGGCATACAGGACTCACTTTCCTGAGTAGTACGGAGCAACATGACGGTTTATTGAAACAATATACATCAAGCACTTGGCACGGCGTCTGGCACATAGTGCTCAATAACTGCTCATGGTTGTTGATGACAGCTTAGTTATTATCATATTATTATCCAATGGTGGAGTATTCCTTAAACATCCAGAAGAAGCCATCTCCAAACAGCCGCTTTGGTGCTTGAGCTCTGTTAGGAGGTGAGGAGAGGGAAGACGGGCTGCTAATATGCGACCGGAGAGCGCGACGGCAGCAAAGGCCCCTCGTGGAGCTTCCAGACTCTCATCATTAATTTCCCATCAGAGTTCATCCTTCCTGACCTCCCTGTCAGGGAAGTTTCTTTAGCTTCCTTTGAGCTTGGTTAATTATACCCGACACAGTGACCGGGCTACCAAATGAACTGCAGCTCAACTCACAGCCGCCCTCCGGACTCAGCCCCACCCAGCTGGCTGGGGCAACCCGGTGAGAACATCCACCCACCTCTGCAGGCTCGGCCCAGACCGCCGGCGTCACAGGAGACCTCCGGAAACGGGGAACTATGCTGAAAATGTGCACCTGTCTCGTGTAATGAAACAATTCCTCAGATGCCTGGCAGAGCCTCCTTTTTAATTATCTCATTACGGGGCAAAGCCTTGTTTCTAAAGCAGACATTGTATTTGCATCAGAATTTCTGACCTGACAAGCAAAGGGGACTTGCCCTGGGACAGGGGAGAGATGCCTGGTGATGTTTACGGAAGCCGGCAGAGACGGGAGACGGGGGTGAGAAGCGTGTGCGCGCACAGCACGGGACTGGGGCGGTCAAGATCAAGGCTTTCGTCTCAGTTGGTCACGGTTTAGACTGGGCACTCTCTCCTTGCTGTGCTTATCTTTGTACTTGCAGAAGCAAGTCCTTGCAGACACATAGTAGGTGCTTAATAAATTTTAATTGACTGATTAAAATATTTGATGAATGAATTAGTCAATACCCACCCCCTTCCTTCTCCCCTGCTTTAGTTTGCTTCCTTGCTGTCTTCCTTTCCAGTGAACTCCAAACTGGACTGCTCTGCCCGTTGCCTTGACACTGTCTCCTGCCCACTTCCCCACCCCATCCCCTCACATTTAAAACCTTCCATCAGCAGTTCTGGCCGGCACCTGGCTCTGGGGCTGCCTGTCCAGTCACCCTGTGTGACTGGGACTCCCCTTTGCTTGGCTGATGCGCAGCTTTGCCCGTGCAGGTCCTCTGCCGTCCCTCTGCTGCCCTGTTTGCATCCCACCTCCACCACGCCTTCCAGGAGGTCCTGCTCCCCTGCCCTGCCCTCTGTCCCCTGGCACCTGCCCACTTGCTCTAATTGACCCTGATCGTTTTCTGCCTGATAAAACTATTTTTTAATGTAGATAGCGTATTGCCCTTAGAAGGGCTCTTTGAGCATTTTGAGGGCTCTAGGACATCTTCCTAGGAAAGATCCTTGCTTACAGCAGCAAGTGCTGAATTTGTCATGATAGCAGCAAATTAGCTTTTGTGTCGAACAGTGCTCGCATTTAGCAAAGCACTGCCACGTGGATCTAGCGCTACACTGGAGGCCACCCATGACATAAAATCTAAGGCCCAAAATTTAAGTCCTGGCTTCCCTCTTCTTGGCTGAGAAGCATCAAGCGAGCCCCTCAACCTCTCTGAGCCCGTTTCCCATTTGTGAAGTGCCGACAGTCATAACCCTAGCCTCACCTAGCTCCGGGGAGGCCGTGAGAATGAAATGAGATGGTGGTCGTGAAAGAAAGTCCCAGGTAAGCCTTCGGCTGTCACGGTAACAGTGATTTTCTTCAGCCTGCTACGTTCCAGGCTCTGTGCTAATGAAGGCTGTACATTTCCCAGTATGCGCTCCATTTTGCAGATGAGAAAACTGAGACTCAGAGAGAAGCAATGTGACCAAGGCCAGGTAGACCGCATAGACCTAGTTCTGTCTGACTGCAAAGTCCATAGCTTTCCACCCTGCCATGCTTCGTTTGGGCATTTTGTTATTTATATGACTCTTAGGGAGGAACCTATACCTCAGGGGACAGCAGCCCCACTCAATAAATCCTTCTTGATTAACTGTTTGAATGCATATGATACAATAAATAATGCAAATAAAATCGATGCAGCTCCCTGCCCTCTAGGAGTTTTTGGTATAATGTAAGCGGCAAACATTGCAGGAGACAGAGAACAGCCGAGTTGGATGTAAAAGGGCCATAAACGTGACAGGTTTTATAGAGTTTGCAATTTTTTTCTTAGCGATGCCTTCATCAGTGCTCATCTGTCAGCTTTGAAGGAGGGCTGAGTTCCTGATTCACCTTGGAAAGTGTTTTGATATCCTTATCCAAGATCATGTTGTATGACCCAGGACTGGCCAGATTTATCTCACTGTGACCTGGTGTGGGGACAAAGGATGTCCTGGGAATGTGCTATGACGGGGGTGGGTGGTGATGGTCCTCCCTGGCACCCGACTTGGAGAGGAGAGACAAAGTGCGGGGTGGAAGGAGGGAACTGCGCAGGAAGAAGGAAGCAGCTGGGGCTGCTGGTGCCAGGCAGGATGCCCTAACCAGGGCTGAGGACTGGGAGGGTTTCCCTGGGCACCAGCCTTCATGCTGGCCAGGAACTCGGCATCATCCTTCACTTCTCCAAATCTAAGCCAGAGAACACTAGTGCCCCCAGGTGCTCCGTGAAAATTCGCTTCCCTAGGACAGTCATCTGGGAAACAAGAAGCACTGCAGTTTGGAAAGTTCTGCATGCAAGATGGACTTGATTGTGTCTAGCATAGTGCTTCCCAGTGTATTGGATCCTGGAAACTTATTCATGTCCTGCACAGCTAATGTTACTTAGAACATAGTTTGGGAGGAAAGTGCCCTTCCTTTTTTTTTTTTTTTTAACATCTGAGGACACTGGGACTCAAAATTGGGGAGGGGAATGGTTGCTTAAGATCATTTGGTGAGAACTGAAACCAATATCCTGGCCTAGAGCTTTCAGTAGTAGCCCAGTGGTTGGCATTACAAATGCCCATAGGAGCAAAACAGGCTGGCTTATAAGGACAAAAAGCCTCTGGATGGTCTAGCTTGCATTACCTTACATTTTAATATGCTGTGGGTTTAGAGAAATATTTTTTGACTATAACATAAACAGCAGTGCAAGAGTGATAGGCTCTTAATGGCGCTGGCACTCAACCTCAAGGAGCAAAAGGGAGCGGTGGAGACTGTGGCTAACAGGACTGCCCTAGGGAAAGGGGCAGGCGTTTCCCGGCTCGCGACAAGCAAACATGCAGGTTGAATGTTATTGGTTCTTTGGATTTCTCAAGAAAGGCAGGACAGATAGATTTTTAAGGTACATCTCCTGACCAACATTTTTTTTTTCAGGCTAAATTTTGTCTATGTGACCCTATTTTCTCCATGCTACATCCTTCTCCTTCTTCCATTCCTGTCCGTTCCTCTCCGTGGATGGCCACACACTAGCGCTGTCTGGCAGTGGCCGGCAGAACCAGGCAGGGCCGTGGGAGGCAGGGGTCCCCTTGCCTAGCTTGCTTTGCCTCCAGGGATTCCCCACGGAGATCAGTTGGGACAACAGGGCTCTGGAAACAGCAGTTTTCAACATAAATATTGCCAGGTTTGAGCTAATGTGATACCAGCCTGTAAATCCAAACAAAATAGACCATTGTCCTGTGATTATGTCTCCTCTGGACAAAAGCCTCTGAACACTTGGTCTTCCATTTTTTTAACCTCTCTATTTATGGGCCATGTTCATTTAATTCAGCAGCTCCGCCTTCAATGTGGTTCAAAAGCAGCGGTATTTGCATTTCATGATTTCAAAGCCTTTCTGGTCTGCTGGTTTTCACTGAAAAGGAAGGCTTTGTCCTCTTCATTCCGAGAAAGAAGAGGACAGAAAAACCACCCAAACCCTTTAACATAATACAAAACATCCCCAGCAGCTACACTTGCTGCAAACAGAGACTCAATCCCAGAACACCTGGAACAGTGCGGGATCATCGGTCTCAGCTGCACCCCCCGCCCCGCCCACGCAGGCTGTGACCAGGGAGTGGAGACCTCTCCGTCTCTGTGGCTGCCGACCAGGGCCCAGCTGAAGGTTGTCTGAGCCGATGGATGGCCGGGCTGGCTGAGGGCAACAGTTAGTTGTTCATTTGACCTGCTCAATCCCATCAAGGACCACAGGTTTTCTCTGGAGGCAGAGGAGCCTTTATTGAAGTCCACCCAGCACTTGTGGAGTGCCAGGCCCTGGGCTAGGAGCCCCGTAAGGTTTGCCTCATTTCAACCTTGCAACCCACTGATGGGGCTTGTGACTGTCATTTCACAGATGGGGAAACTGAGGATCCGAGAGGCAGAGTGATTTGCCCGAGAGCTCAAGGCCCCCTGGAGGTGAATATAAAGGATTCTTTTTGGAAAGCAAAGCTAGTTTTTTTTCCATCTATCCTCAGGAGATGACTTTGAATTTTAGTGCTATGAATGAGAATTGATTTCTATTTTTCTTTTTTAATATAATTGTTTAACTGTACAAATAACCCATGAATCTATTCTTTTTATAAAACATTACAGACAAGGCTTGAAGCTCCTTAAACCACCCCACTGTACCCCCTTATTCCCTTCCCAAGTTCACAAACCTCACGTGCTCTCTTGCTCTCTTCAAAGGCAACTGCTTTGGGTCAGCTTCCACTGTTTCTCTAAGTATTTACAAGTATTTTCTATGGCTACTCACACGTGTATGAGTAGCACTTTTTAATAAAATGGTAATCATAATTTGCACATCTTTCGCAATTTACTAAACTCTTGGAGAACACAGAATGCAGCAAATCTACAACCTTCTCGGTCTTCCTAACATGCTCCAAAGTCCAGCCACACCATGGTCCACTTAGCAGGTCACTGTTGCCGCTCTCACAAACCATGCTGCAGGGCTGGCCTCGTGCTGCTTCCTGGGGCACATTTGTAAGTATTTCTTCAGAGCTAACATGAGAAGTGGGACGGCTGCCAGCGACAAGAGCCGCTTGTCCTCATACTCTTTCGGCTCTCCCACGGGACAGAACCTAGGTTTCTTAGTTTGGGTTCCCTGAAACTGACTCTGGCACAGAACGATGCGGGCAGAGGTTTCCTGGGGAGTGCTTGAGGGAGGCTCACGGGTAAGGAAAGGTCCCCAAGTCAGCAGAGGGAATAGTGGGCCTGCAGACCTACAGGGACCTCTGGAGCTAGAATGATCGTTCGGAGTTGTCTCAAATTGGGCCAAGGGTGCACAACTTTCTGCGCTGGCCTAAATCAATTACTGGCAGAAGTGGCCTCCTCCTGGAAGGGGGAATAATCTTGGGTGAGACAATTCCTCGTGGCTGAGAAGGACACAGCTGTGCACTATTGGCAGTGGGTGCCCTCAGTAGCTGGGGGCTAGGTATGTCAGCCCTCAAGAGGGACCTGGGTATCACACGATGGCACCCCCGCACCCAATTCTGGTGTATCAGCCAGAGCAGCAACTACATTCCCGGCCTTCCTCACAGCCACGTGCGTGTCACCAACAGAAGACAGGCAGAAAGGTGAGCAACTTCCGGGTTGTGCCTTAAAGGGGAGGGGTACGCCGCCCAATCACTTTAGACTCTTGCAGGAAAGGAAAGTGAACTTCAGTGCTATTTAAACCAATTTTATTTGGGGTTTCTCCAAAAAAAATTTGAAAGTATATACTGGCTAATATATGAGGTCATTGGGTATGCACTTCTAAATAAATTTAATAGATGATAATACTGCCAAGCTTCTCCCCGTCTGCCTATACCTATTTCCGGACTTACACCCCCACCTGCGGAGTATGAGCATGTCTGTTTCACGGAAATGACTTTGTACTGAGCCAGTGGTACCCTGTAAAACCTGGGCCCATTTCTGAGCCACCTGCAAGAGTTCTAGCAGCATTTAAGGATTCTGCCAGAGACGTGGAATAAAGCATGCCTAGTATGGCAGGAAACAGACCCAAATAGACCCAACAAAGCCGCATAGCTCCGGACTTCACTTGGCCCTGATCTCAAAAAGCATGGCTGGGAGAATCAGGAAGGACTAGAGCAGCTCTGTGGGTCAGAAACAAGCTCTGAACTCAGAAACCAGGGTTCCGTTCCGGGAGTGGCTGCTCTCCCAGGAGCCCTAGGAAGTTCCCATGGGCTCTGCTGGCCCACACAAAGGGTGGTTTCTTCACCCAGACCTGGAAAGCATCCAGTTAATTGGGGGTCTTCTGTGCACCACACAGCTGAGCTGCAGGGGGTCCCACTGCTGGGTGGGCAGCTCCAGCCTTGGCTGCCTCTGCTGAGAGAATGATGGTTTCACCCTCGAAACTTCAGCTGCACTTTATCTTCCCAGCAGGTACCAGCGAGTTTATTAACAGCACTGCCTAATCCTTTGTTAAAAGAATTTGTTCTGCAAAATTTGGATTCAGTCAAAAGGCAGCCCCAAGGCCGCAGGTTCCCCACCCCTAAATCAACCAGGAAATAAGCCATGGGGAAGCAGCACAGAGGGGAAGGCAGCGACACTTCCTGAGGGCCTGCCATGGGCCAGGGGCGCACAAATATCACCCCATTTAATCTTCTTGACAACCTGTGAGACCTGGGTATGACTACAGAAGAGGAAATCAGGACCCAAAATGATTAAGGAATTTGCTTGAGCTGACAGAGCGATGCTGCAAACCCACCCTATATTGCTCCAGGCTCAATAGTAATATTAATACCATTACTACTCATGGTAATGTTACTGGCTTATATTTACATGACATATCTAGTATAGATATTGTTCTAAGCACTTTACATATATCAACTATTGAATTCTCAAGACAACTCTATAACATAAATACTCTAACTATCCCCACTTTACAAGTGAGGAAACTGAGGAACGGAGTGGTCAAATAATTGACCAAGATCACACAGCAAGTAGAAGTTGAAGCTGGGGCTTTGGAATCCATGTGTTTGTCCACTATACTTCGCTGCTCCATGTTCCTCTCCATACCCTGGCTTGCCTTAAAAATACTGGAGCTGAAAGGGATTGTAGAGAACACAGTCTAATCTTCCCATTCTACAGAAGGACAACTGAGACCAAGAGATGAAAGAGACTCGCCTAATAGCACAGAGATGGGAATAACCAAGCCAAGAGCAGAGCTAAGATCTAGGAAATGGGAAAAAATACATAATTAAGTTTAAAAGCAAAGTACTTGTCATCCTTGACCTCCGTTTCTTATTTCAACAGATCTGGAATTCTCGGGAATCTGCCAGGTCTGACTGTGGTGTTTGATCAAGGCCCAGGCAGGAGAGAGAATCTGAGAGCAGCATCTGTGGGAAGAGGAGTGGGGTGATGCCAGCAGTGGCACAAAGGCTCTGGCAGCCATGTGGGTGCCAGGGCAGCCCCAGCCAGGCAGGGCAGGGCCTGCAACTCCACCAGATGCATCTGTTGGGTTAAGCAATGCCCTCTTCATAGTTACTCTTTGCTGGTTGAGAATCCAAAGTGAATAATACCTAGTGAGGGTGAGGATGGTGATGAAATCAGTGTTGAGAGTAGCAGAAGGTAATGGTTACAAGAATACAGCCTGGGTCAGCTCTTTCATTTACTCTATGTGTGACTACGGTTGGCTGCTTAATCTCGCTAACCCTCCGGTTCCGTCCTGGTAAAATCACGATGGTGACAGTGCCTCCTTCACCAGTGATAACTCAATCCACAGACAGCCATAAAGTAAATAACACATGCCTGGCACAGAGTAAGCACTCAAGAAACAGTTACTTCTACTGCTTATTAATATTGCTATGTGTTGGGCATTGGCCATGTGCCAGACATTGGCTAAGGGCACTGTAAACATTTTCTCATCTCGACCACTGCTGTGGGGATATTACTATCTCTAATCCACAGATGAGTAAATGGAGACTTGGAAAGATTAAGTAACCTGTGCAAGGGAACCAGCTGCCTCTGTGGTGTGTGTGGTTGACGTGGAGCCCCATCTTTCTCTCAGTGCAGAATGAAAAGGGCACTGATCACATGAGGATGCAGCCGCGGGTGCTAGGGGCCACTTGCTGAAAGGCACAGGAGGCAAACTTCAATGAAAGTGCCAGAACACCACTGTAAGCTTGGAGGCTTCACATTACAAGACTTCAAACTATACTACAAGGTTATAGTAACCAAAACAGCATGGTGTTGGCACAAAAATAGAGACACAGACCAATGGAACAGAACAGAAAACGTAGATATGAAATCATCCTCATACAGCCAACTGATCTTTGACAAAGCAGACAACAATACACACTGGAGAGAAGAAGCTCTATTCAATAAATGGTGCTGGGAAAATTGCATAGCCACATGCAGAAGAATGAAACAGAATCCGTAACTCTCATCACTCACAAAAATTAATTCAAGATGGATAAAGAACTTAAATGTAAGGTATGAGACCATAAGAATTCCAGAAGAAAATGTTCAAAAAACTCTTCTATATGTCAGCCAAGGCAAAGAATTATGAAGACGACCCCAATGGCAATCACAGCAACAACAAAAATAAATAAATGAGACTTGATTAAATTAAAAAGCTTCTGCACAGCCAATGAAATAATCAACAGAGCAAATAGACAACCTACAGAATGGGAGAAAATATTCACATATATATCCTATAACTGTGGTCCCCAATCCCCTGGGCCATGGCCTGGTTCTGGTCTGTGGCTTGCAGGTCTGTGCATCACCACCTGAACTCTGCCCTGTGCGCCCCGCCCCCGCCCCCCCCCCCCACACACACACCCCAGTCCATGGAAAAATTGTCTTCCATGAAACTTAGGGACTGGGCCACATAGCAGGAGGTAAGTGGCAGGTGAGCAAAGCTTCATCTGTATTTACAGCTGCTCCCCATTGCTTACATCACCACCTGAGCTCCGCCTCCCCCATTCATCGCCTGAGCTCTGCCCCACCCCATCACCATCCTGTGGAAAAATTGTCTTCCATGAAACTTGTCCCTGGTACCAAAAAGGTTGGGGACCGCTATCCTATAAAGGGCTAATAATCAGAATCTACAGAGAACTCAAGCAAATCAGCAAGAAAAAATCAAACAGCCCCATCAAAAAGTGAGCAAAAGACATGAATAGAAGCTTCCTGAAACAAGATAGACAAATGGCCAATAAACATGAAAAAATGCTCGACATCACTAATCATAAGGGAAATGCAAATTAAAAGCACAATGAGATATCCACCTTACCCCTGTTAGAATGACTTTTATTAAAAAGTTCAAAAATAATAGATGCTGGCATGGATGCAAAGAGAAAGGAATGCTTCTACACTGTTGTCGGGACTGCGAATTAGTACAACCTCTATGGAAAACAGTATGGAGATACCTCAGTGAACTAAAAGTAGACCTACCATTTGATCCAGCAATCCCACTACTAGGTATTTACCCAAGGAAAAAGAAGTCATTTTATCAAAAAGACACCTGTACTTGAATATTTATTGCAGCACAATTCACAATTGCAAAGATGTGCAATCAACCCAAGTGCCCATCAATTCATGAGCAGATTAACAAAATGTGGTATACATATACCATGGAACACTACTCAGCTATGAGGAAGGATTACTTAATGCCTTTTGCAACAATTTGGATGGAACTGGAGACCATTATCCTAAGTGAAGTATCTAAATAATAGAAAAACAAACACCACATGTACTCACTGTTAAATTGGAACTAACTGATGAGCACATATGTGCATAGAGGGAAGTAAAACTTAATGGAAATAAAGCAGGGGGGAAGGGGGAGGATGTGGAAGGGATTGGTGAAAACCTACCTAACGATGAACACTATCTGGGTGATCGGCACACTTAGAACTATGACTCAAGTGTTATAAAAGTGATCCATGTAACCAAAAATATTTATACCCCAGTAATACTTTGAAATTGAAAAAAAAAGCTGAAAACAGCCTAAATGTCTAACAATGACAATGGGAGATGGATTAGTTAAATTACGGCACACTTGTAGAAGAAACATGCCATACTGACTAGATAAATTATGGCTTTTCTAAAAACTTAAATGTTATACCTGCCATATTAAAAATGTTAATTCTGAAGAAAATGTAATATTGTGGAGAAATGTGGATACTATAATGTCAAGAAGAAAGATCAAGCTACAAAATTGTACATGTAATATGATCTCAATGTGGATTATAGACAGATAGATGGAGATACATATATATATACACACACATAAGAAAAGGAGAGAGAGTCTCAGATTTACAGAAGGTGATATGTACAAAAAAAATTCCTATTCTTTTTGGTAGCAAGACTAGCAGTAAATTTCTCTTCTGCTTTGTAACTTTCTGTATTTTCTAAGTTCTCTACAACAATCAGTGGTAACACTTTTATAACGGAAGTGAAGTAGGGGTCAGGGGGTCTCTCTGCCCAGCAAGATGTCCCCAGACACCCCCCTTACTCCTCCCTGCATTGTCCATTACCTGCCCTAGTTGACAGACTCCTCTGGCTGCACCCACGGCTCATTCAGAGCCCTCATATGTAGTTTCTTCCTTAGCTACGTGGAGCTATAGATCAAGCAAGTGTCAGCGCATTCAAGAGTCAAAGAGTAGTCACCGTGAATGGACAGTTTTCCAGAGCATCTCTCTGCGCCACGCGAACAATTCATCATCTGGGAATATTTCCAAGAAAGGCTCATCTGCGCTGAGCAGCAGCTGGCTCCGGCACCTGCACACCTCTTACCTTGTTCTTAGACTTTCAGAAACAAAAGCAAGGAGAAACTGCGGGCAAGCCCACTCACTCTCAAACCAGAAACGGTCCCTCCCCAGAGTGTAGCTGCCAGCCGCATCTCAGGGACAGGCATGATTAGGGCATTTGGTGGAGAAAATAAGGGATTGTGTACAGGTGCAAGTGGATTTTCCACAGTGAGGTCACAGGAGAGGAAATCCCACCAATACAGACAAAACGAAATATCTACCCTGTTATAAGGCTTTTATAAATGCTGCCTGTCTTCCCACGTGGCATGTTGCTATAAAAATTTAAATAAAATACCAAACCCAAAGCACCAGCATTAGCATCATCATCACTCTCTCATGGAAACGAGAAATTCAACTAAATGAACTCTCCGCTGTGAATTGCGTTTTAATGAAACTCACTTTCACGTGTATTTCTAGACCCCGACATCTCACCAGAAAGTGTCCCACTTCACAGGGAACAACTGGTGCTTCCCAGCCAGACCTCTAACGGTGAATTCCTCTATGCTGATTCCCTTCGGGGTTCCTCCCTTAGGACAAACACCATTTCTAATCCTAAGGCATTAGAAAGAGTAAAGGAATCAGACGGTTGGGTTTGAATTGCAGCTCCACCACGAGTTTGCTAAACCTCAGTTTCCCCAACTATAAAATGGAAATGAAAAGCACCTACATTGTGGGGTGGTTTTGAGGACTGAGTGGAATAATAAGTATAAACTGTGGCCCACAATGTATCCTCAAATGAATGTGTTTTATGCTGTGTCGTCTTCCGGTCTTAGAGTTGAGCCATAAATTTTGTTTGGCCACTTTCTCGAAAGCCCTAATCAGGAGACTTTCTCTCAAAAGGTCACCCTTTGACAACTTTCCAACTCACAAAAGGCCCAAGTTTTCTCTCTTAGTCTTTCATAATGAATCTGAAATTATAGAGGGTTTTTTTGAGAACCAATTAATTAAGTCTGATTTCTTTAATAACAATTGAAATAATTAAAATCTGTTGGAGAAATAACAGTTACTTAATACGAAGAAGCTCTTTTATAAAAGAAAAAATTAAGATCTTTGATTCTACTCTCCCTGTGGATAGAGACAAATCTTGAATAGAAATGTCCATATGCCCACGGCCACTGTGGCGGGGACGTCCTCCCCTCCAGCAGGGGGCTCCCTTTGCGTTGGGCAGTCAGGTGCACTCTAACCTTACCACCCATGCTGGCACAACTGCAGGAGAAATACGCTCCCAGTGTCCTCTTACCCTAAGGAAAGTGGAAAATGTCCTTTCACGATGGTTTCCCGGGCTCTCCTGTAAAACAGTTTCATTTTAAGTTAGCCTGTCAAAAACCAGCACTCTTCCAGACCCAATCCAAAGAAACAGGACCATTCCACAGGAGCCCCATCCGAACAGTGCTATTCCAAGCTAGCTCACAAAACAGCCCAACTCTAGGCTACCCCAGAAAAATAGTACCACTAAAAGTTTAGTCCCATAAAAGTAATATTATTTTAATTCCATCAAGAACTTAAACAGGGTTTTTGTAGGATGGCTGAGAAAGTTATCTTCAAATTAAATATTCCCTGGAAAGTGCATTTTAAGTTTGACACAAGAGACCTAAAAGCAAACTATAGGAACGCAGCTTATTTCTAAGTGTAGGCCTGCCAGCAACACCTAATCCTTTTGCACCAAACAGTTTGTAACCACAGCAGAAAGTTTGGATGAAGCAGGTTAACAATGTACATCCCTCTGATGGATGGGAACAGACGAGCCTGGCAATTGTGTTCATCAGACTCCCTATGAACCAAATCTTCCGGTGGCTGCTGTCTAAACAAGGAGTATTATAGATAAAAATTTGGGTAGTGTGATTCCTACTTCTCCATTCTGCAGATGAGAAAACTGAGGCCCAAAGAGGGGAAGGGATTTACCCAAGGTTGCCCAGGTAACGGGTGAGTCTGAATGCCAAGCCCCCAGCAGAGGGATGCTGCTGTTTGCATCACCCTTCTCTAATCAGTAGGATATTTCCCTGTATTCACTTTTGCTTCATTCATAGCCACTCTAAAGCCTATTAACAAGAAAGTTCTGCAGCAAAAATTCAAAGCCAGTGACCCCCAAAAGTGTGGCCTTAAATATGTCTCCAGACCCCCAGCCCCTGACAATAGCAACAGAGCTCAGGCTCAGCGAGAAGGACATTCTTTTAAAGCAGGGATGGCATTTTTTTAAACAAACAATCCCATTAGCGTGTAGCCTGCAGTCAGCTCGTGATGGAAACGGGTGCTCTGGGCAGCTCTGGCCCAGCACTAATCAGGTTCTGTGCCGGATCCTGAGGGACCCGGATTACTACGTATGAAATAGAGAAATGCCTCCATTATCCCTTAAATCTTTTTGCTGGATTCAGGGGTTCTCACACAGAGGAGAAACATTTCTTGCATGTTGGCTTCTTTTCTCTGGGTTAATCCACGTCAGTTCAGCTTTCTGTCCGGCTGCAGCATAGCAGTGACATTCACCTGCCTGCTCCCAGGGGCACACTGATGCTCCCCTGACTTCAGCATGGCCAGGAAGGACCCCCAGCCTGGCCTCCCCTCATTGCCGCAGTCTCAGCTCTCACCAGCCCCCTCCCCGTACTCTGTCCTGTTCCCCCAATACTCTCTGCTTCTCTTGCCTCCAGGACCTTCTACACACGTGCTGTTTCCCTGCCTGGACTGTCTTCCTCCCTTAAACCTAATTAACTCCTATTTGTCCTTCCAGACTCAGCTCTTTCTGGAAGCTTTAGCATCACACCCTCTCCAGGGAATTAAGTAGCTCTCATATAGCTGCTGAGGACCTCTGTTTTACCCTGTCGTGACACTGACCACACACCAAGTAATTGCCCATTTCTGAGTCTCACTCACTAAACTAGGGAAAGCAAAGAAGTGAAGGGTTTACGTTCACTCCATCTGCTGGGTGGTGCTGCCTGAGTTGCTATGTGGAGGAGGAGGCTAAAGTTGCATACTGAGCTCAGTATGAAATGATACAATGATTGATTAATCATGTCTGCCACAGGCATAGGATCAGGGTAGGGACAGGTGTGCCAGTTTAGCAATAGATTGTGAGCTGCCCAAAGGTATCTTTGTAGCTTTGTGATACATGGCACAATGCCTGAAACATAGTAGGTGCTCAATAAATATTTGTGAGTAGATGAATGAAGAATATACTATCTAGTACTTATTGAGGGCCCATTAAGTACAAAGCACCAAGCCAATTGTTTTATTTATGTTATCTAATCCTCAAAAAATTCCTATGAATTTATAGGTATTTTGAGTCCTATATAAACAATGACAAATCAAGACCTGGAAATAAATTAGGTAAATGGCTCAGGGTCACAGAGTAATGGACTCAGGATTTGACCCAGCTCTGTCTAATCCCATAGCTATTGCTCTCTCAACTCGGCTACACTAGAAGAAAAGAGGTATCCTCTGAATACTATACTCAATGCCCCAGCCTAGGAAGTGCCACATTTTAGCTTCTATTAAGGCCTACCTTGAATCAGAGCTGACATGGGGAACATTCCTGGACAGTGGGGCTTTCTTCTGGCTTCAGGATCTTCCGGAAACGAAGCATGCACGTGTCAAGACTCAAACTAAGACCTAGACATCCGCAGAGAAAGCAGAACAAAGAAGTAGTAGACAGAGTGAGATAAGGAGGCTCTCAAAGACTGGTGGAGGCTGGTGGAGGCTACTTCTCAAGTCTGCTACTCAAATGTGGTCATCAGTCCCCCATTGGGTGTTAGGTCCTCGTCCAAATAATAGGGGGTTTGGACTTGTAAGATCCAATGTTTCTTCTATCTCAGGCAGTGTATGTGTGACTTGGAGAAAATTAATACAAAATCATGCACAAAATATACAGAGAAGAAATCTTTTCAGATCTACTAATTGAAGACAGTATTTCTAGAACCAAAGTGAGCATTGCACAATTTGCAGTTTTGGAGTCAGATTGTGTTCGAATCCTAGCTCTGAATTGTACCAGCTGTGGACCTTGGATGAGTTATTTTATCTCTCTGAATCTCAGCTTCTGCATCTATGAGATGGGATTAATTAGGCCAGTGACTTTCTAATGTGGCCTGGAACTAGCAGTGTTAGCATCACCTGGAAGCATGTTAGACATGCAAATTTTTGCATGTCTACCCAGACATATTGAATCAGAAACTCTGAGCATAGGGTCTGGCATGCTGTGGTTTAATAGGCCCTTCAGGTGATCCTGATGTATGATAAAATTTGAGAAACACCAAATTATGCTAGTGGCTTTCGAGCTTTTACATCACAACCCATAGTAAGAAATTTACTTTTCATCATAACCTACTACTCACACATGCATGTTCATGACTGAGACACAAGTTTTGTGAACATTCCTCCCTTTGCTTCTCAAAATGGTCTCTGATATTTGCTACTCCATTTGATTCCATATAATTTTATCCTACTTAATTTCCTAAAATGCTAGTTTCAACCCATTAAATTGATTTCACGACCCACTAATGGATCCCAAGCCAAGGCTTGAAAAGAAACACTGACGTAAGCAGTCCCTTCTGAGTTGGGATGATCAGAAAGAGATGCTTGTGAAATACCCAGTGTACTGGCTGTCGCATAGCAGGTTCTCAATTAGTGGTAGCTATCATCATCGTCATCATTAACAAATTATGCAGTGGCTAGAAACATTAAGTACTTTAAGTGAAATGAAACTCATGATAATGCCTGAAACCACATAAAATGCCCAAGTCCCAAACCTCTTCTTTCACATGTGTTTATGCATAAACCCAAGTTCATCTTTTCCTGGGAAATCCCTCCGAAAGTTATAATTACTCTGATTCTTGGCAATAAAATAATCATAGCTCTAGCAAGTACCCATGGAGAAGTGTTAGCAAGGAACTAGTGATGGGGAGGTGGGGTCCGAGGTAATCATTCTGTGGGGGCTGAGAAGGGAATCTCCGTGGTGCCCTGAGCTCCAACGGGTAAATTTCAACTTTCCCGTGGCATTTACTCAGCACTGCAATTGCCAACAAAACACATCTCCACTAAGGGGACCAGATGGCCACGAAGGAGCCAAATGGGAAGGCGCTGGTTACAAATTACAACTGCAGCACCTGAACTCTGCAGACGGAAGCTGCTGCGGTGCTAATCGTCCCCTCCTGGAAAATCAGACCTGAATTTAATTCTTAGGGCCTGGGATTACGACTCCCATCAGAAGCGTGCTCTACATCTCAACTCCCTCGACTGCATGTAGGAGATGAGTGTAAAAGACCCTGCTCCTCGAGTGAAGGGGAACTTCTCCTCCGGGGCTGCCAGAGGAGATACTCACTTATCTGGGAAGTTCATCTTGGATTCCCTCCACTCCTAAGGACATTTTTAAATGACGACTTCTAATAACTACTATTTGGGGTTGCCTACTATGTGCCAGGTAGGCCATATGCTGAGCACTTTATTTTTTAAGTAAAGTAGGATTATAAATAAAAATTTTCAAATGAGTAAAGAGGCTCAGAGAGGTTAACTAAGTTGTCCAAGGCCACAGAGCTGGTATATAAGGAAGTTGGATGTGACCCAGATCTCTGACTTCAAAGCCCAACCCTACATTCTAGGTCAACACCTATTTCCTCAAACTCTTCAGCTGAATCTGGTCCTTGGATCACAGGAAAAGGAAGGAAAAAGAAGAGAAACTAGTATTTGTTGAGTATTGACTTTGTGTGAAACACCATGCTAGGTGATTTACAGAAACTTTCTAAATCGCACTCTTCCCTTCAGATTATTATCCCATTTTCCAGATGAGAAAACTGAGGTAAAGAAAAGTTAAGTATCTTTCCCAGAGTTACACAATTTGAAAGTGCTAGAGCCAGGATTGTAACCCTAAAGTCTCTGAGTCTAAACCTCTTGCTTTCTCCACTACACCATGCTGATTAGAATCTTAGAAGGGCTTCTCCTCCCCACTTCCAATCCACTCTATCAGTTCCTGAGCTATTAATCATCCTAAAACACAAATCAGGCTATAGCACTCTCTTGCTCACAAACACTCTATGGCTCCCAAGTACCTAGAGAATAAAGCCTACATCCCTTAGTCTGGTTCCTCAGTTGGGTTCCAAAAGGCTTTTCCAGCGTTTATACCCAAAACTGCTTTTCTAGCACAAGTAGACATGCCCACATACTCCTGACCCGAACCATCCTCCATACCACCATGAAAGCATTCTTTCTAAAATATTGGTTGATTATTCCACTCCTTTGATTGAGCATCTTAGATGGCTCTGTGGAGATACCTGTCCTACTTGGTGTCATCCTTTAGCCCTTCTTGCGGAAGAAGTGGTGACTATCCTCCACTCAGTCTTTCTTGGGGTGATCCTGCCACCAGGCCCGGCTGATCAGAGCATTGCAACCCCCAGGTCACAGTGTTTGGGTCAGGTATAGGCAGGTAACCTGCGTCAAGCCATCTGCCAAGCCAGTCGATCCACCCGGGCTAGCCCTAGCACTCTGGCTCAGGCAGAAGCTTTCTCTGTTCTGCAGAGCTGAGGATTTTAAGCATAGGGCTATTAGCAGCCATCATGCCATCACGGAAGAGATTGTACCTGAGGATGCAGCTCAAAGAGAGGAGAGGTGCAAAAAGACAACCTCTTAATGACATGATAGCCTGGCCTGAAAGGAGAGCTACCCCTGGTCAATTCCATGACACAAGCCAGTACAATTCTTTATGCTGAAGCCAACATGGGTTGGGCTTTCTGTGACTTACAACTGGAATCTCCTTATTACTAGATGTCATAATTGATGTAGCTCTTCCCTGCCTTTAGCGTGAAGGTCTGCTGAGGGACCTTCCAGGCCTGCACAACAAGGACCCCCAGCCCACCTTTCCACACTCATCTGCTATCACTCTCCCTGGCCCCAGGTACCACGTGTCACCACCTGTGCTTACACACACTCAAGACTCCCTGCCATTGCCCAAGCTGTCTCTGCCGCAGTAACTCGCACAGTCACAAAGCCAGTCGATGGCAGAGTTCTCAGCATCTGAACTCATAACCCCTGTGGAGGTTGCCTCTCAGGGGTGGGAGGTGGGACTGTCGCCTGCTAGGACAAGAGTCTCGCTGATTGTTTATGGGCTGTGTAGAGAACTGGTTGAAAGTGTGGGCTCAGGAGCAAGGTTTCTTGGGTTCGAATCCTGAATTCTACCTCTTACTCAGTGCAGGACATGGACATCTTCACCTCTCTGTGCCTCGGTTTCCTGATCTACATAATAGATTCTCCCTGAAGGGTCATTGTAAGGATTAAATAAGTTAACAAAAGTAAAGCACTTAGACCAGTGCCTCATACATAATAGGTGGAACCTAAGTCTGAGTTATTGTCACTGTTAATCTGTAGGGGACAGGGAGCCATGGAATGTTCCTGGGCAAGTTCTCAAGGCATGTGCAGGGCTAGGCTTTACTCAACTTCACACGACTGTGTGTTTAGGCACAGGAAGGCTTTGGTGAATCCTTCTGGCACAAGTAGAGGATCTCCCACCCAGTGCGTCCTCTCCATTGGATGTGGCTTCTGTGGGAAGGGACTCTGGGAGCAGCCACAGCTGGCTGGTTGCCCAGCACAAGCACCGCCTGTGCCCAGCTGCAGTGTGGCTGCCCTGGGCTGACCTCTCGTCCACATACTACAGAAGCAGGGCATTAACCACTCCTCGGATGGCAGCTACGGGCACCAGTCCCAAAGGCCACGTCAAGGCCCCTTCCACCAGTGAGCTGCCGCCTCCCAGATGCTCTTGTCTGGCTGGGCTTGCAGACTGGCGAGGGCAGAATGCCCGGCACCCAGGGGCACGCCTGCTGCCAAACCATCAGTGGGACGAGGGACCTGACTGGTGTTGTGGGGCCAGAAAATAGGCAGGGAGGAGCCAGTGGGCCTGCTGGGGAGGACCCTGCCTCCTTTCCTTCCCACCTCCTCCTGTACCTGCTAGCCACGCATGCCCCGGCAACCCGCTCCTGGGTCTCATTCCCTTCAATTCTCCATAACTACTCCTTGGGGGATAAAACACCAGTTTGCAACTGGTCTGTACGATCCTTCAGGGCAGGGGCTTTGTCACATATATCTCTGTTCTCCCCTCTGCCCAGTACAGTCCTGCCCCCAAACTTGTTCTGCAAGCTGTCTGCTCTTCTCCATTTTGCCGGTCACACCCCGGGCCGGCACCTCCTGCAGGGATGCCCCGCCCCCCTGTTGCTCCTCTTTCACCCCTGCAATTCATCCTTCACTTCCAGTGGCAGTCCAAGTGACCTTTTAAAAATGCAAATCAGAGGGTGTCATTCCCCGCTTAAATCTCTCACAGGGCATCTCATCCTGCTTAAAATTAAGCCTGGACTCCTCGCCAAGGCCAACAAGGCCCTCCGTGGTCTGGCTCTTCCCGCAAACATTGCCCACTGTTCCCTTTCCCGTCCGCACTAAGCTGGTTCCTGCCTCGGAGCATCTGCACTTGCTGTTCCTCTGCCTGCCACGCAGATCCCTACATCTCCACACGGCTGGCTCCTTCTTGCCTCCAAGTCGCCTTCCCAGAGATGTGTTCCCTGACCACCCAATCCGAATCAGCCTCGCCCCCACGCTGCATTCTCTGGCGCATCCTTCTATTTTGGTTTCTTCACAGTATTTATGATTGTTCCCTAAAATGACATTTGTTGTGGTGGTTTTCCTCCTTTTTATTTAAATTTTGCTTACGGTGTTTCTGCCACCATCAGAATATAAACTCTCTGACAGTAGACGTGTGGTCCATCCCATTTACCCTTCTAGCCCCAGAGCCTTGAACAGGGTCTAGTACATAGTGGAAACTCAGTAAGTAACTTATAATGAATGAAAGGGCCGAATGAGTCAACTGATCCCTCCCCTACCGTGACCACGTTTTATGGCAGGGCTGAGGCCCAGGAGGTGAAACAGCGCAGGCACATCCGAGGATGGGACCACAGGACTCCTCGTCTGGGGGTCTTTGCGTCCATCTCCTGCGTGCCCCCTCACACCACCCTGGTTAACAGGCCAGGTCATGGACAGCAGAGTCTAGCCTGGGCAGGGGCAACGCAGCCATCCCAGGAGACTGCGCCCAGGGGAGAGCCGGGAGCAGAGCTCTGGGGCCAGACAGACTGGGTTCAAATCCTGTCTCTCCCACTTCTAGCTGGGAGGTCAGGCAAATAATTTATTTTCTCTCCAAGCCTCCGAAAGGTCAAGGTTCAACAACTCAGGGCCGACTTGATGACACTGGAGCCAGCAGCGTCTGCAGAGAGAAAGCAGTCTGCCTGGCCTCCTGGGGCTGGGGCCACGGCCAGCTGCAAACAGCCGCCTCGGTGCTGGCCTAGAAAGAGAGCACGTCTTGGGGGAGCTTCGAGGACACGGCCTCACCGTGGCCTCTGTTTCAAGGGATGGACACTTTCTCCAGGCCCAGTCCCCTGCATCTGTGAAGTGGGGCTGATCATAGCTACTTTCCAAGGTTGTTCCGCACAACACGTGCTCCTTATTAATAGTCATTATCATTATCTCGCGGAGTAATTGCAACAGTGCCTGTGGCTCTGTCGCAGCACCTGGCCCACAGTAGGTGCCCTGCAGATGGCTGCTATGGCTCGAGATCACACGAGGGAATATCCCAGGAATACTTAGGTATCCTTTAGATGTGCACTCCTTTACTTTCCTCTTTCCATCGGTAAAAGTAGGTCTTTCTGATCATGTTTTTCAGCACTGGGTCCTCACCTGGTTGGGAGGAGCTGGTGGGAGCTCCAAGGTGCTGAAACCTTGGAGCCAGGAGCCTCTAATGCTACCTGGCCTGGCCTCCTTCCTCCCCGTCTGCAGGGCTGGCCCCACCATGAATATGCACACTCAGACCTTAGCCACAGCCAGGGGAGGGAGGGTGCCTCTGCCTTCTATTGGTCAAACACCATGGCAACCGGGAAGGCCCCAAAATATCCAAGGCCTTTTGATGCAATAGGTTCTGGTGCATTGCTCGAGGCTGGAGAGCCATTTGCAGAGGACTGTTTCACCAGCACAGACATTACTCTGGAATGTTACTGATGGTTTTTCTTAAACAGCACAAAGGTGAACACACAAAGGAGGGAGGGGTTGTCATAGTTCTGAAGAGCATGGGTCCTGTCCGATGCTAGCTCCTACACTTCCTAGCTCTGGGGTCCTAAGACACCTTACTTACCTCTTGTCATGGTTCATCTTCTGTAAAATGAAATATTAATAATTCCCATGCATAGAGACGCTATGGGTATATTGAATTATTCATGCAACAAATACTCACTGAAGCCCTAAGTGCCAGGCATTATGTCTGGCACATGTCCTTGCCTTGCAGAGATTACACCCGGGTGGGAGAGACATACCGACAATTATGCACAATTCATTTAATTTCCTATGTGGCAAATGCTATGAATGGAATTCACTGGGTGCTATGAGAGCGTATAACAGTCTAAAATGGGATCATTCTATCAATAAATATTTACTGAGCATCTACTATGCACCACTTGTGGTTCCAGCTGCCAGGGATATGGTAAACAGCCTCCCAACTGGACTCCCACCTTCTATGTGCAGCCTGCTCCATCGCTTCACGTAGCAGCCACAAATATGTTTACGACAACAATTGGATCATATCGTCCAAGTGCTGCAACTTCTCCAGTGCCTTTCAATTGCAGTTAAAATACAAACTCACTATGGCAGCTTACCTGCGCTCACCTGGCCCTCCCTAGCTCTCTGGCTTTTTCCAGGTAGCTCGGCATATTCGCATGTCTGGAATGAACAGGCCTGCAAATAAACAGGATCCCTGCCCTCAGGGATCTTCCAGGCCAGAATACCCCATCTAAAGCCTAGGTCCCGCACACAGTAAATGACAGTTATTATTAACTTCCCATCCTCAGGGTGATGGGCCTGAAGAAAATGTCCATCCTCCTTACACAGCAGCCACAGAGAGACTGTGTTGTCCACAAAGCACCCCCAGACCTGCTTTCTGGAGGCCACTGTTGTCTGACCCAGCCCTCAGCTGGCTCAGTGCTCTGAAAAGCAGCACCTCTGGGGGCGAGGAGGAATCAGAGCCCAGTACCTCTTGTTTCCTTAGAACCAGCACATCTCGGTGAGCAGACTCTGTGCCCGAGGCGATGGCAGAGAACGGTGTCCAAAATTGCCCAGGAAGGCTATTCAGAGGCATGAACGGATGGGCAATTAATAAGGAAAAATGATCGTAATGGCTTCCCCCTGCATAAAGGGGTTCAATTAAGGCACAATAGTGACAGGAAGGCGGACGGATGGCTCCGGATGGGCTCTCCCCTCCTTTTTCTAAAGGGCTGACTCTGGCCTTGAGCAGGAGACAAAACCTAAAGGAGTCATTTAAAAGGATAAAGGGTTTAGATTCATGGCTGCAAGGATTTCAGGAGGAGCAGACAGCTGCAGGCACCCTGAGACTGTGTGAAGAGCCCGGCCTCTGCACAGAGGCCAGGTCAGACTGCTTCCCCAGCCCCTGCAGGTCCAGGAACAGAGGGGCTGGTGGCCCAGTGGGGACTTAGCCAAAGATATGACAGTCACTCTGGGAGCTCTTCAAGCCAATTTGAGTAGAGTTAAGTGAGGTCTCAAATGACTGTTGCGGATTTAGGGAATGAGGAGGGGCGGGGTGTTTTCAGAGCAGGCCAGTATGGCAGGAAGCAGGGAACCCTCTCTGAGTGCTTTATGGTAGACAGAGTTGGGAAAGGTCTGGCAGGAAGGTGGAACCCTCATGGTGCCCTGGGGGAGGTGGATCAGATTGAAGAGAAACTCCTTCTGGACTGAGCCACCGTCGCCAGCAGAGATGACACACATTTCAGGCAGATCCACGCAGACCATGGTGGTCCCCCTACAGTGTCTGGGGCAGACGTTCACATTCCAAAGAGCGTTAGCATAATCGGGGATCCTCAAAACACGTTTCTAACGTAAGTTTAAGGTTAAAGATCAATTTCCTTGAATTGATCTAAATCTCGCTGCCCAGCAGAACTTTGTCAGGGTCCCAACTGCAGCCCTCCTTAAGGACATGGGCCCTTTCTCAGTGCCTCCCATCCCAAAAGGCTCGCTCTTTCCTCAGGCCCCATCTTTGTTGCCCAGTATTTTACTTTGCCCTTACCGGCAATCAGCCAGTCCCCACGTGTCTATTTTGAACACCTGTGATGTGCCAGGCACGATACTAAACACTAGGGCTCTGGGAACAAAATAGACACGGTGTCTGCTGTCTAGATTTGCAGCAGAATTCATAGCAGTAAACAGCTAACCACAGGCAATGTGATAAAGCAGTTATGACCCCAGTCTCTGGAGTCAGACTGCCTGGGTTCAAACCCCAGCTCTGGCACTTCCCAACCATGTGACTTTAGGTTCATGTGATATTGATCAAATTACTTAACTTCTCTGTGCCTCAGTTTCCACATCTGCAAAATCTAAATAGTCATTCTGGATTGCATTAACACACGTAAAAAGGCTTTACACAAAGTAGCCGCCATCTAAGTGTTTGCTATCTTATTGTTATTATGAAAGCAGAAATACAGATGGTCCCCAACTTACAATGCTTAGACTTAGGATTTTTTTACTTTAGTGCGAAAGCAATACAAATTCAGTAGAAACTTGATGTCGAGTACCCATACAACCATTCTGTTTTTCACTTTTGGTACAGTATTCAATAAATTGCATGAGATATGCAATACTTTATTATAAAATAGGCTTTGTGTTAGATGATTTGCCCAACTATAGGCTAATGTAAGTGTTCTAAGCATGCTCCAGGTAGGCGAGGCTAAGCTATGATGTTCGGTAGCTTAGGCGTATTACATGCATTTTTGATTTATGATATTTTCAACTTACATATTGGGATATAGCCCCATCATAAGTCAAGGAGCATCTGCACATGACAGTGGAATAGAGACAGGAACATTTCTCACACAGACAGTGCGTTGGAGAGGGCAGGAGAGAGGCAAAAGAAATCTGTCCTAGAGGGAGGGGTACCATTTTTGGAAGACAGAGAGGCCATGGCGCCTTTCCCTTTGTGGTCATCTTCCCGACCTGTGAGCTCTATTTTTGTCTTCCTCATTCATCTCCATATCTCAGGGCTCAGCACGGTACCTGGCACATGGCAGGTGCCCTGTAACTATTAGTCTTAAAGTAATTTTTAAAAAATTTCCTTAAATTTGCCTTTGGTTGGACTGATCTTTGAAGGGCTATTGACTTAGGTGAAAAGACTAGAGAGGAAATGAAGGAGAGGGACTCTCAGCCTTTACAAACACACACACACACACACACACACTTTTTTTTTTTAACCTAATAGCACTGACCGGTCATGAGACGATGTGAACTACAAACCACGTGATAAAGATGAAATAATTAATATCACAATTATGAGGATACTTTATGGCAAAGATATTTCTCTGTTGATCTTCTTCAATGCCCCCCCTTGAGGATAAAGACCCCACCTTCAGTCTGGCCTACAAAGGCCCTCTGACCCATCCTTGCCCACCTCAGCAGCTGCTGTTGCTCTCTCACTCTCTAGAGCCCAGCCAGCCTCTTCTACTTCCAGGTCTTTGAATTTTCTTACCCCCTTCCTGCCTCAGGGCCTTTGCACATGCTGTGAGGCTGTGCTCTCCTCTAGAACTCTCTCCCTCTTCCCTTCCTTCCTTCTAGCACACTCCAGCCTATCTTCAGTCCCAGCTGAAACATCCTCAGGGCAGGGAGGCCTTTCAAATCTCTAGACCAGGTCTCACTGCGACTGGCCTCCTACCATCCTTCACTCCTCCTTTGCAACACCTAAGTCACCTGTAATTAGTTTAATATTTGCAAAATTATTTTTTTAAATCTCTTTCTCCAGCTCTATACTGTGAGCTCCACTGCCGTATGCTTAGAGCCCAGCACAGAGCTAACAGTAGGTGTTCAGTAACTGCCTGTTGGAAGGAAGGAAGGGATGCAGGGAAGGAAAGAGAGAGAATGTGTGCCATTCGGGGCGAGGCGTAGATGGACAATGAGTCCATTAGAGGGCAATATGCTTCCCTTTCTGTGCTGCCACGGGTTCCGTGCCACTTGGGAGATAAAGGTAGATCTCTAAGAATATCTGTAAATCATAAAAGAGAATGATGGAGGGACAGAGAAATGAGAGGAGGGGAGACAACACACAGCAGCCTTGGGACTCAGGTCCGGAACAAGAGGGAGCAGGAGGGATGTAGAGTGAATGAGGGCAGACGGAGCGAGGTCCCTGTGTGCCGTCAGCTTCCCCTGTGCTCTTCCAGCTGGAGCTAACCTGGGGAGGGCTGATGCTCTCTATCCCCGTATATTATGGGAGGGGAACTGGAGAAGTCCCTTCTGGGTGGTTACTTACTAAGTGGCCACTCCCATCAGAAGCTTCCACGTTGTTCTGCCCTCTCTGACCATAGCCCCATACCTCATTCAGAAGTTCGTACAGCCCTCCACCCTACTGGGCAGGCCCAAACAATCCCCCACCAACTGGCACCATAATACTCAGATGTCCTCAACAGGGAGGCTTCAGAAACACCCAGCATAGGCCTGTTCCATGCACGACCCCATTCTTGAGAGAAGAAAATCTATGCCCCTTGGTGAAAACAGCACACAACCACGTCTCTGCCAACCCAGCCGCTTGATTTAGTCGTGAATGACAAAGTTGCACAGGCTATGCAGGAAAATCTTGTTAACGCAAAACTCAGGAGACCAGGCATTCATTCAAAAGTCAAAACAAAACTATGAACGTGTGGTTTCTGATATTTTTATTAAAAGGGCATTTTTGTCAGCTGGGAAATAGCAAGCGTTCTGAAATATGTGCTGCTTTGAATAAGCTGTTAACAGATTAGGAAAGTTCTTTTTTTTTTTTTTTTTTTTTTTTCTGTTTATGTTTCAGGACATAATGAACGACTTCAGGACTTAGCACCAGCGATTTGCCCGGGGTCTCTGGCCAGAGGACAGACCAAGCCATTTCCCTGCTGCCACGTGGTTTTCTTCCAGCACTCCACGACTCAAGGAGCTGGTCCTTAGACACTGACAAAGAAGGAAATGAGAGAGGCCGGGAACAGGTGGCCCTGCGGCTCTGAATGCTGCTGATTGCAAGTGACCCGCCGCCGCAGAGCAGGCAAATCGTCATGCGCTGTGCAGGGAAATCAGGTGCTGGGCGACTCCACGTGGGCTCGGAAGAGAATTTTTAAAAATCCATATATACCACGCGGCTGCTCACCCCTGCTGCTCCATCGTACGGTGGCACACGGACTTCAAAATCCCCTGTTGGGGTGTCACTGTCATCCCAGAAGGTCTTTTCCTTCATTCCAGGTATGGAGGCAGTTCATCTTCTAGAATGAGGTTGCAGGGGTGAATTGACAATGCTACAGTTTCCAGATCAGCATCCCTTCCCGTCATGCTTTCCCTAGAACAGCAAATACAGGCTTCTTGTTGCCGTTTGCTGCGATGTCTGGTTAGTTCTCACTACAACAGAATGAAGCCACAAGTCTGCAGGAGAGAGGTTTCCAGAAGGAAGTGGGGGTCACTGTAGCCCACGATTATTTTCTTAGCACAGCCACTGCCTTGCTCTGGATGAGGCACTTGGGACACAGAAGGGGCTGTCATGGCCCAGCCCTACTCTTAGGGGCACGCAGCCTGGCGGGGGAGGCAGACATGGAAACAGACTGTAATAATAAGGTATCTGCGAAAGCACCCCATCCCGTGCCCGCGCCCCGCCTTCCCCCACACACACTCCCCTTCCTTCGCCCTCAGTCAGGAGCACGGAGGGCCGGCCCTGGTAGGTGGGTGGCGGAAGTCTCGGCAGAGATGTGCTTTCTCTCAGCACGCCTACCCTCCATGCCTGGGCTGTTACTGCTCGGCTGCCATGTTTCAAACCAGGCCTCTGCCTTCCTCAGAAGCCTCTCCTGGGGAGCGTTTCAAGAACCTTCTACCCTGCTTATGCCACCATGCATAAGGCCACACTTGTCTCTCCTCAGCACAGAGCCCAGCTGGGCCCAGCTCCCCACATGAGGGACCAAGTCCACGATCAGACCCGGGAGCTTAGGCTGGGAGAGAGAGCCGGGGAGAACCAAAAATAATCACGCAATTTCAGGCTTGTTCAAGGATAAGTGAATTTAACAATCCATGGATCATGTTATACAAATTGCATTTCACAGTTTGAAAAAAATAATCTCACACTGTGTACAATCCTGGGTGGTTTACAAATAAATAACTGTACCCTAAACAGCTCTATTTTCTAAGCAATCACTCTCAGAGAGCAGAGTGACTCTCTGGCTCCCCTTTCTCCCTCCTCCACAGACCATGATTTCACTGCCAAGGAGGCTTTATTTATAAAACTAATCACTATGTGAATAAATGAGAACATGGATGGTATTTATTGAGGGCTAGCTATATGTTAGGCAGTATGCAGCACACTCTACATACTTTGTTGCATTCAGCACTCATATTACGAAGGAAGGCACATTATCCCATTTTACAGATGAAGAAACTGAGGATCAGAAAGGTTGGGTAATTTACTCATATAATTACTCATATAATTTACTCATATAATTAAAACTCATAGCTCAGACCCCACAAAACAAAATGTCCAACTAAATAGCAAATGGCTTCTCTATGAAGAACCATGTACCAGGATCCTAGTACAAAATGGACTTGGTGTTGGGGAGGGTGTCCTGGCCTTGGGGGCTCTTCCCATCTCCATTTCTGGAAGTCACCTTTGAGGACATTGCTTGTATTCCCATGCATGCAATGAGACAGCCAGGCCTGCTGGGGGCGCTGGAGTAATACCCAGGGCATACTGACTGGCTTTAACCATTTTCGCGCTGGAATATTTGGTCAGAGTCGAGAGAGGAAGGTGGGATGGTCTGGATTTGTGTGTTCTGAACTGCTCATGGGGGTGGGGTGGCAGGGACCAGGGGTCCCCATGCCTCGTCTCTCACATCTCATTGCAAGAATCCAACAGAAGAACCAGTTCATGGAGCAGTAACAAGAAAAACAGAAGAAGCACTCTCTTCCCGGGACATTTTTACACATCAACCCAATTCCTGGTTGTCCAGAAAGAGACCTTCTGTGACTTACTCTGCTAGTAAGTGAGAGAGATGTGATCTCTGCCCATGAGGCAAGCCTACATTCTAAGTCAGGGATGTTTAATATTTGCCCTACCGACTTCGCAGTGTTGTGAGAATCACTGGTAATATTATAGTAATAGCAGCTAACTACACACTACAGCCCAAGCTAAGGGCTTTAAATGCATCATCTCATCTTCCCCCAAACCTCTGTGAGGTAGGAATTACCATCCCCACTATGCAGATCAGGAAACTGAGGTTAAGCTCTTTTGTCCTGGTGTCTCAGCCAGGAAGTGGTAGAGCTGGGATTTGAACCTACTCCCTCAGACTCCAGAGCCTGAGCTCTGAACCTCCACCCTGCACCGCTTGTTGAGATGAGGGTGAGTGTAAATGTTGTGAAGCAAGGTGCAAATGTCAGTGGTTATCCGGGTCCATAGGACAGTCTGATGGAGATTCTACTAGTTAAGCCCTGAAAAGAACCAGACCACTCAATTTCAGGGAAGCCACCAGTAAGCTGGAAAGAGACTGGCAGTGTCTGGCTTCCAATTACTTTTGCCCATTTTGAAAAGGCTTCAGGTTAGAATTGGAAGGTCGATGACCCTGGATTACCACTGGCCTTCTGGGCAACAGTGGCTCACAGTATCCCAGATCGCACGGAGAGCGGGGCAAAGCCTTCTCGATTCTGGGGAGGGGGAACACAGGGCTGCCTTCTGGCCTGACTGGTAGCACAGTAACCTCAGTCGCTCACACTGTGTTCTTTCCTCACGATTGATTCCCTCTCCTTAGAGAGAAATTGAATCACAGGCGCCTGGAGGACTTTCATGGCTCTTGAGAGGCGGGACCGACACTGGCTCTCCCTTCACTGGGCCCAGGATGTATCAACGTCTGGTCCACACAGTTGTCCACACAGATTCAGGTCTGGGAGTCATGGGACCTCCAGTATGTAAGGGGATGGACCTATTCGAAAGGACACTGGTCCTTCCAGACAACCGGATCTCTCTCCACCTCAGCCTCTGGCACCCACCTGCAAGGAGGGAGCCCTGAGCAGTTCAGCAGCAGTTCAGCTGTTGCATTAATGATGACTCAGCCGGGCAGGCAGGCAGGCAGGCAGAGATGCTGTCCTCACTCTTGTTATCAAACCCCCTAAAGCAATCGCTAACCCCCTGCTATCACCTGGCAGGCTGGCAGCAGCTCATTAAGAAGCAGAAAACTCCCCCTACATGTCCCAAAACTCGGTTCCCTGGAGAGCTGCCCGTTGAAGCAGATAAACCCCAAATCGTGTCAACTTTCATTTAAACCCAAACAACCCCTGGCCCTGCTCTCTGTGCTGGCTGGGCCTTGGTTATTAACACAGAACACACACTAGAAGAACTGGGAGGAAAGGGGAAGAAGGACTCAAAATTAGTATTTAAATTGCTCCTCCCCCTCATTAAACAATGGGGGAAGATAAAAGTCTGTAGCTCTGATTCTCTGGTGGTGGGAGATGGGGGGTTCCTAGCCAAGAGAACTGAGATCCCTGATCCTATGCTCCAGACGACACCGCTTGGTCCCTTTTCATTATCTTAGGCTGAGAACGAGAGGGTAGGTGGATATAGAGCTAGATAATCAAGCTGGCATTTCCCTTACGTTGCTTTGTGAAGGAATTCTACAGATGAGACCAGCACACCAAGATCTGGAAGAAGTCTCGAAGGTTCATCGTGTGGTGGCGCAGGATGACTTAGGCTATACCCCAAAAGACACCGTTGACTCACATATCCAAGAAGTTGGGTATGCCACCACAGTGATTTGGGCCAAGTGACTTTCTCCCTCTTTATGTCTCAGTATTCCTCATCTGTAAAATGGGGATAATAACATCACCTACCTTGTAAAGTGCTGGAAAGATTACATGATGTAGTTGCTCTATTTAGAGTCTACTATGGTACCTGGTGCATGTGGCTTCCCTCCATTTCCCTTTCTCTCTTATTTAATTTTTAAAAAGCCAAGAGACAATAAAGAGACCTGCCAAAAGCCAAAGAGCTATTATAGCTCATGGTAAAGGGCAAGTGTCTGTCTCCTGACACTTTGCCTTTGCCCAGCTACATCACCAAATTCTGCTGAATTAGCCTTGGGGAATGGATGAGGTTCAAGAGGCAACGGAGTCTCTATCCAGTTAAGATTCAAATCCCAGCTCCATAATTTCCTGTGTGGCTTGGTAACATTTCATCAAGTACCTTGTGTCAGCTTCCTTATCTGTGAGATGGGAGTCATACCAACTTCATGATGTTTGTGGTGAGGGTTAAACAGGTACATGCATAAAGTGCCTAGTCCCATGCCTGGTGTATCCCAGGTGTTCAGAGTCCTCTCCCATGCCCTCCCCCCGTGCGCTGTAGCTCCCACGGTGCCCAGCACAATGCTCTGTCTGCAGGCGGTACTCAGAAAATGCTTCCTAGCCAGTAGGACCAGAAGAATATAGTCTGCCCTTCACCAAATGATGAGGTGGGCCATGTCTGTCTTAAGGACCACATCCCCTACTTCCCCTTCCTGCTGCTCGGTTCCCTGTTTCAAACCTGTGCTCCGTGTTCTGAATCTTTTGCATGTCCCTCTTCAACCCAAGGGCCAGCCCACCTCCCATTCACTCAGTGCCCAATAATCCATTGACAAGTAATGATGCTGCTGATGGAGATGAAGGCGGAGATAGCGGAGATGCTGGTTGTAGTACTTACCTTTTATGGAACTCTGTGCCAGACACTGTCCTGTTCCCTATATAGATTTCCTTATCCAAGTCTCACAATATCCATATGACCCATGTCGTATTACTAGTTAAAGTGATTTAGCACTGAGGCCACAGAGCTAATAAAGTGTTGGAGCTGGAACTCACATCTAGGCATTCTATCTCCAGCGTCCACAAGCTTAACCACTAGAAAAGCCTTAAAAGGGCCTCCTAGAAAGCTCATACTCTGAATGATTAATAACAACAACAATAATAATAAATAAAGTGGCAGTAGCAATAACAATGTGATTATTAAGGCAACACTAGCTGCTTTAACAGATTAAAGGCAAACTCTTGGTGGCTCAACACAAAGAGAATCCATTCCTGTTTCACAGAGCTCAGTGCTGGGTGAGGGAGGAGCTGGGGACCAGGGCCTCTGCTCTACAGCTGGTCAGGAGCCAGGCTGATGGCCGCCTGCATCTCCAGCACGTGGTTAAACTGCAGCAAGGACATTTTATGAACCAGCCTGGAAGAGGCATTACGTCACTTCCGCCCACATTCCACTGGCCAGAACTTGGTCACATGGGTTTCCCCTGATGAAGGAAGGTTGAGCAGTGAAGTCCCTGGCTGGGCAGGGCTTCTGAGCAACAACTCTTCACTGTGGAGGGGAGCACTGATTTTTGGTAGACAGCTAGCCATTTCTGCCACAAACAGCAGTAGCGGCGACAATAAAGGTAATCATCAAAGGAGTGTTCTTTATTAAGCACTCACTATGCATATGCACCAGGTATTATATCGATTAATACTTCTCACAACTCTAAAAGATAGATATTACGCCTATTTTATGGTGAAGAAAATGGACATTTTAGGAGATGTGAAGAATTTGCTCAAGTTCACATACCCGTCAGGTGGCAGATCCAAATCTCAGGCCAGATGTCTTAGTCTGGGTCCTCTAGAAAGCAGAGCTTGATCAGAAATGAAGTGCAGCCCATCTTTGGGAAGTGCAAGACCAGGGCAAGGAGAATGAGGAGAAAAGGAAACCGAGGTGAGGGAAGGGGCAAAGGACTGCTATGAGATGCCTACTGTGCTGGCCACTGCTTCCCCACAAGCTGCTGAGACGCAGCAGGTCACTGGACAGGTGTGTTTCTCAGCATGAGGGACTTTCTGTAAAAGATGTGCATTGACAAACTGTATCTCTGAGTGGTCCATGGCAGGGAGAAGAAGGGGGGATGTACTTGCCCATTTCCTGCAAGTTTATTCCTTCTCGTTGGTCCAACTCCATGGAGAGTTGACTCTATATTATATCATTCAGCCGCGTGGTGGCCACTGAGAAGGCCAGAAACCATATCCTGCACTGTGGGCTTTCATCCAGTGTTGCAGTAAAGTAGCAACCCGACAAGGATGAGGCCCAGCATACAGGGCAGGAAGGCCACGCTGGCCCAGGGCTTCAGCTCAGAAAGTCTAGCAAGGGTGCCACTGTACGTGGCAGCAGAACACAGAGGTGGCGGTGCCTTCGGGAAGAAAGCGGTGGTGTGAGTTACGTGATGTCCAAGGTTCATGTCTCATTCCCAAAGCTCATGCTCCTTCTACCATATTACCTGGCCGCCATCTCAAATTACATCTAAACGTGGGAATTTCAGACACCTTAATGGGTAGACAGGGGGGCCTCTTTGGGCAGGTGGGCATTTCAAACCTCACCCCAAAAGGGACCACCCTTCTCCCCACAATGGAAGGGGCAGCTGGAATCAAAACACCAAGAACACAAAATAATCCTCTTCTGCACCTTCCTTGGTCTTGATGAAACAAGCCACGCACCTGAAGCTGGTGGCTGAGAAGGAGAGACTGATACTTTTTATACAGCCCACTGTTATACCCATTTTAAAGATTGGGACCCTAGGGCCAAGGCAGCGAAAGGGAGACTTCTCTAAGTTCACACAGCCAGTTGGTGGCAGGGTGGGACCAGAGCCCTGGGCCGTTTCTATGAGGCCACCATCTCCCAACATCTCTGCAGGTGTCTGCAGACCACCCCTGTCCTGACCCCTAATTCCAGCCAGCCCTTCAATGCCTGGGCTCTCCCAGCAACCACAGAGAAAGATCATCTCCCCACATTTGAGAAATGAACCTCCTTTCTAGCCAGCAATAGAGTCATTTCTTTGGGGAATTCCCTTCTCTGCGGTGAGTCATTTCACCTTTGGTTTTGAGTGATTCCAAACCCACACACATAAGGATCCTTGTTTATCAGCTGGCCTTTTCCCAAGAAGTCAGCAGCTTGCCCGTGCTGCCCACAAAAACCAGATAGGAGTCAGGGGCCTGCTTGAAATGCTCAGGCAATGAGCTCAAGAAGCAGGAATGGAGGCCCAGCCTCCAGCAGCCCCCTTTCTCCCACCATTAGCATTCCTGGGAGGGCCTCTGGGAGACGGGGAGGAGGGCGAGTGCAGGTGTGAGCCCAGCTGCCATGGTCCTGTTTCTGGAACTGGAGATCGCTTGAGAGGAGGGAATGCCAGGCCCAAGCCAGTGGTTCCCGAGCAGCCCTGCCCCGCTGCCAAGCCATTAGGAGGAGGATGGAGATGACAGGCCATCAGGGCAGCCACAATTAAACCGGCACAGCGCTATCTCTGCAAATGGCATGAGCAATGTGATCTAACAGCTCATCATTAATGGGAAAAATGAGATAAGGACAAGGTTCGGTGTCCAAAGGGGAGTTCCCAGACCAGACTGAGTGCGTGCTAATGCTGTCAAGCCAATGGCTGACGGGAGGGTGGGCTTCACTCCTGCCCAACTTGGCACCCCCAGGCCCCAGGCCCCGCTCCCCTCGGAAACCAAGGGAGAAAATGGGCTCTGATAAATGATCTGCCGTGACCCACATCCTCTTCTTGAGAATAACAACCGTAAGAGGAGGGCCCTGTCTGTTGTTTCACAAAATTGGTTAAGAAATAAATAACAAGTAACAGCTTTCTTGCTAGTGCCCACTATAATGCAGGGAGAAGGAGTGGGTCATTTTAACAAGACTAGGAAGAATGATGTGGAATGACTTCTGTCCTCTCTTAATCCGTCTCAGTTTTGTGCTCCTGCGCTGTCTGTACACAGGGCACTGTCAGCCTGTTGGAGGGTATGTGTGCGTGTGTGTGTTCACGTGTGTGCACATGTGTGCATGCACGTGTGTGCGCATGTGTGCGTGTATGCCCCAGTGTTCTTTCTTGCGCCTGTCCAATCTGTTCTCCTCACAGAAGCCAGTGTGATTTGGTCACATCTCTCCCTGTTTAAAACCTTACAATGTCTCCCCAGTACTCAGGCCAAAGATGAAATCTCGAACGTGGCAGAGAGACCTTGCAGGGGCCCCGGCAGGCTCTAGCACCTTCCGCAGTTACTGTCTCAGCTGATCCCCATGGTGCAGGCACAGTGGCCTTCTGTCCCATCTCGGGGCCTTTGCATCTCCCCTTCCCCCTGCCTTAAACATTCTTCCCACCTCCTCTCACCCCTTTAGATCCTAGTTCAATGTCAGTTTCTCAAGAAAGCCTTCCTGGGCTTTCCCCTTTATGTGCCCTTCCATCACCCCAGACACTTTCTTTGTATCATGTGCCACAGTCTTAATTATATCATTATTTGTGTGATTAGTTATATAACTCCTGTCTTCCTTATTACATGGCAAAGTCAAATTGCATTATTTCTGTATTGGTTTCCAGAACACACTGTTGGAGGAATGGCCTGCTTTGCCAAGGGACAGAGGTGTTTCAAGATGCATATACAGCGTGGGGAAGGTTAAATCAATTTTCCATTCATTCACTCAGTCAGTCAATCACCAGGTATTCAATGAATGCCTGCTAGATGCCAGGCAGCGTGTGGGCTGGGCACTCAGGATTCAGCGGTTAACAAGACAGGCAGGGTTCCCTCCTTTGTGTTCGGCAGCACTCTCTCCCCACTGCCATGCTTGACCATGCCTACAGGACTTCTTCCCCATTTGACTGTGTGAATTCTGGGGCCCTGGCATACCCAGTGCCTAACAGAGTCAGTACCTCCAGCTCTCCTGGTGCCAAATAAATGTGCAATGTAAGAACGAATGACCGGAGTTATACAAGCCTCCCATTTGACAATCTTCCAGGAGCATGAGCTGGCACCTTCCCCTCCCCAGCCTCCCAGGACGGCCACACTCTGTTCCCACTATGCTGACCTCAGCACCTTGGACAAGGCTGTGTCTCCTACACAGAAAGCCATTCCCTTTGCCCAACTCCGATTCATCCTGAAGCTTTGGGTTTCAGCAGCACTTCCTCCAGAATGCCTTCCCTGTCCTTACCATCACTGCCATCACCCTCCCCAGTCCCAAACCCAGACTAGGCTGGAATTCCTGCCATGGCTTCCCATATCTTCCAATACCTCCCCTACTAATTGTCTGTCTTCCTCACCAGACAAACTGCAACCACATCTATCTTGTACACCAGCCCTTTGCCTGGCACATAGCAGGCTCTGAATGGTTATATTTTACATGGATGATTGGAGTGTCGACTGCATATAAAGAAAGAATGCTTTTATTATTTAGCTTTCAATTACATAACTTCAAATACATGGCATTTTGCTGAAGGTCTGAGCAAAAAGGTGAATTACTTTTTTAAAATTCAGATTTGTAATTAATTTTTTTAACCAATTTGCATATTATTCTCAATATCCTACATCATCTTGGCTATACCTGTAGCCCTGGGTAATGAGGACTGATGTTCAGAATGAATGGAAGATTAAATCATGTTCACCACATGTAAGAAAAATGAATTCTGACATTTTCTAAGGGTTTTTAACAAGGGTTGGAACAAAAGAGGGTTTCTAATTAACCCTCAGTTACCTAGGAAATTGCATCTGACACAGTATTCATTCACAAAAACTTATTTCTTGATTATGTAGTATCTGAATGATTATGGGCCAAATATGTGAATGATCACATAGGGGGATAGGAAAGAAACACAGATCTCGTGTTGGGCCTGTCACATGGGTTATCCCTTCCAAACCTCACAACTTCTCCGTGAGGTCAATATTATCACTGCCACTTTTATAGCTGGCGTGGTGCTGTGATATAATAAGAGATATGTATTTGATCTTCATCCTGGGTTCCTGGCACAGAACTTCTAAAACCCTTGGAATTTCCTGAGTGATGGGGTGAGAGGAACGTCTTCTATTATTCATAACAAGCCCCTTCCAACCATACTTCAGTTTATGCTAATGAGGTGACACTTTGTGAGCCCCTAGATAGTTTCAGGATGGGGGCTGCTTGCCAGAGGAACCAACCACGTGATTAGAGGATTGGAACTTTCAGCCCCATCTCCCCCCAGCTCTGGGGAAGGGAGGCGGGCTGGACACAGAGTTAATCACCATTGGCCAATGATTTAATCAATCAAGCCTACTTAATAAAACCTCCACAGAAAATCCCTAACTATGGGATTTGGAGGGCCTCCAGGCTGGTGAACACATCCACATGCCAGGAGGGTGGTACTCTCTAATTCTATGGGACAGAAACTCCTGCGATCAGGATCTTTCCAGACCTCACCCATGCACCTCGTCATCCAACTATTCATCTGTGTCCTTTATAATATCCTTTACGATATACCAGTAAATGTAAGTAACATGCTTTGCTGAGTTCTGTGAGCCACTCTAGCAAATCATCAAACCCAAGGAGGGAGTCGTGGGAACCCCTAATTTATAGCTGGTTGGTCAATGTCACTAACTCCGGGTAGTCAGCGTCAGAATTGAATTGAATTTTTGGACACTGGTTGGTGTCTGGAGAGTTGAAGAATTGGTTGTTGGTGTGGAAAAAGCCACACATTTGGTGTCAGAAGTGTTGTGAGTAAAAACAGATCATAGTAGCTGGGAAAACAGACTCAGGGTAATAGAGTAATGCTCCCAGGATTGTACAGCTGATAAGGACTGGAGACAGTATTTGAGCACAGGTCTGCTTGAATCCAAACCAGTGCTTCCCAGCCCCCCTGACTTCCTACACTTACTGGCTGATTACTGTGGCTGATTACTGGCTGATTACTGATCAATGCTAAATGATCACAGGGAAGCACAGGTTTGGATTTAAGAAAACCTATGTCCTGACCCTACCACTCGCTTTGTCTCAGACACATTCCTTAATCTTCAGAAGCCTCAGTTTCCTCATCTGTAAACCAGGATAACAATAGCATCTATCTCATAGGGTTGTTGTAAGGATCAATGAAATAATCCGTGTAGAGCACCTAGCACACATTAAAGCACAGTGATGATGAGGCCACAGGGAAGGACTCTTTTAACCCTGAGAATCAAATGATGACAGGACAAGGGGTGGGTGGTGGTGAATCAGAAGTCGAGCGGGGCAGGACTCAAACGTAAGCGTACTTTATAGCATTGCCAAGGAGGTAGCTTGGAACCTGACACCGGTGAAGGCTTTTCATTCTTTCAGGAAATAATTTCTGAAGCACTAAGTCACCAATGCTTATGTTGGCAAAGAGAATGATCTTATATGGAAAACACACCTACCAATGACTCAAAAAGGGATTCTGAAAACTCGGTCTCTAACTGGAGATGTTTTAGGAATACTTATTCAATTTAGTTTGCCTGTGTCTTTTGTATGCATGCACAAGAGTGATATGATGGAAAGCTATGTCTAATTAAGTATAAGAGAACTCTTTAATAAGTAGAAAAATTCTGAGGGATGAGAATACACTGTGTCATAGTTTAATTGGCGGTATTTTTTTTCTGAGTGGTACATAAAATCACAGTGAATTTTATAACCAATGGTATTGGAGATTTGATGAAATGCAATAACGCACTTACAAACAGACATTTGGTATATGACCCTTTAGTGAGCTTTAACTGCCTAAAGAAGGAATTCACTCTAAGGTACAAAGGACTGTTGTCCCCAATATTTCCCAGAGTTAATTTTGCTGGATAATGAGGATACAAAGAAAGACAAAAGGGGAGGAGGAGGAAAAGAGAAAAGAGAGGCAGAGTGTGGGGTGATACTGGAAGCAAACTTTCTATAATTCATACTTGTATACAGGGCCAATCTGAAAGGAATAAATATTAAAAGGATGGCCCCCAAGACACTGTGAAATCCTCAGTTATCAGGCAAAGATTCTATTATATTTACTGTGCATGTTTGGGGAGGAAAGTAGTGTCTGAGTTGACAATTTTCCAAGCATTGAATAAAAAGATTTCTCTGGTTGGCCTCAAGTAACCAGTAACTAATCAACCTTGAACATTCCAGTTAAATGCATTGATGACAGTAGTAGCTTCAAGTCAGGAATTGTCAGTTTCCTTTGTGACAGATCACATTATCTAGAACACACTGGCTGCCCCTTTCACACTCTCACCTACCTCATTTTAGTAATTAGACAAGAAAAATAAATAAAAGGCAACCAAATAGGAAAGGAAAAATTGAAACTGTCTGTTGATGGCATGATCTGACATATAGAAAATCCTAAAGACTCCACCAAAAAACTGTTAGAACTTACAAAGGAATTCAGTAAAGTTACAGGATACAAAATCAACATATACAAATCAGCAGTGTTTCTATACACTAACAACAAACTACCTGAAAAAAAATTAAGAAAACAATCCCATTTAGAATAGCATCAAAAAATACATAAATTTAACCAAGGAAGTGAAAGATCTGTATACTTAAAACTATAAAATACTGATGAAAGATATTGAAGATGACACAAATAAATGGGAACATACCCCATGTTCATGAATAGGAAGAATATTTGTTAAAAATTCCCATACTACCCAAAGTGATCTACAGATTCAATGCAATCCCTATCAAAATTCATTCTTCACAGAAATAGAAAAAATAATTCTAAAATTCATATGGAACCACAAAAGACCCCAAATAGCCAAAGCAATCTTGACCAAAAAGAACAAAGCTCGAGGCATCACACTATAGGATTTCAAAATGTATTACAAAGCTATAGTACTCAAAACAGCATGGTACTGGCATAAAAAGAGACATATCAACCAGTGGAATAGGATAGAGAGAGCCCACACATCTATAGACCCACATATCTATAGTCAATTGATTTTCAACAAAGGTGCCAAAAATATGCAATGGGGAAAGAACAGTCTCTTCAATAAATGATGTTGGGAAAATTGGATATCCACATGCAGAAGAATGAAATTGGACCCTTGTCTTACACCATATACAAAAATCAACTCAAAATGGATTAAAGACTTAAATGTAATACCTGAAACTGTAAAACTACTAGAAGAAAACATAGGGGGAAAAGTTCTAAGACATCTGTCTAGGCAGTGATGTCTTGGATATGACTCCAAAAGCACAGGCAACAAAAGCAAAAATAGACAAATGGGATTGCACCAAACCAAAAGGCTTCTGCACAGCCAAAGGAACAATTAATAGAGCACAGAGACAACCTACAGATTGGGAGAAAATATTTGCAAATCATACATCAGATAAGGGGCTAATATCCAAAATACATAATTAGCTCAAACTACTGAATAACAACAAAACAAATAACCCTGTGAAAAATGGGCAAAGGACCCGAATAGACATTTCTCAAATGAAGACATATAAATGACCAATAGCTATGGCAAAAAATGTTCAACATTTCTGATCATTAGTAAAATACAAACTAAAACCATCACACCCGTTAGACTGGCTATTACCAAAAAGATGAAAGATAACAAGTGTTGGTGAGGATATGGAGAAAATACTGTACACTGTTGGTGGGAATGTGCGTTAGTACGGCCATGTTGGAAAACAATATAAAGGTTCCTCAAAAGTCTAAAAACAGAATTACCATGTGATCCAGTAATCCCACTTCTGGGTATACACCCAAAGGAGTTGTAATCAGCATGTTGAAGAGATATGTGCATTCCCATGTTCATTGCAGCACTATTCACAGCAGCCAAGATACGGAAACAAAGTGCCTATGAACAGATGAATGGACACACGATGGAATACTAGTATTTTTTTAAAAAAAAGTAAATTCTGTTACTTGTGACAGCATAGATGAACCTTGGGGACATTATGCTAAGTGAAATAAACCAGGCACATAGAGGCAAATACCATTTGATCTCACTTATATATGAAATCTAAAGAAGTCCAACTCACAGAAGTAGAGGGTAAAATGGTGGTTACAAGAAGCTGGCAGGGTAGGAGGGCGTTAGACAGGGAAAGGGAAGACATTGGGCAGAGGATACAAAGCTTCAGTTAGAGAGGAGCAGTTGATCTGCCCTATCCTATTGATGACCTATTGCACAGCGTGATGACTGTAATTAATGATAATGTATATTAATATATGTTCCACAATGTGTACGTATATCAAAACACCACATTGTACATAAATATATACAATTATTACTGATCAGTTAAAAAGAAAAGAAAAACAAAAAAAAAAGATCTAGAAGAATTTGATCAATGTGAGAAGTTGAGACAGATTTTGAGAAAATAAAGAACTTTTTTTTCTTTGCCAAAAAAAACTTTGGCAAAAGCCCTCCTCAGCCTTTTGCTTCCTTCCTGTGCTTCTTTTGACTATAAAAATATGAGAGATTCGAATGACAACTGACATTTCCATGTATAAGGTTAATTGATATCTTTTTGATGTTTGAAGGCTTGTTTATAATGAAGCCAAGGGGTTGACTCCCACTCCCAGTTCAGAGTAGTTTGATTTCACAAAACAGGAACATGCCCCTTAGGAGCTGTTAAAACAGGACTCTCCCTCTAAAGGAGCAGAAGGAGAAATGTGTCCCAAACTCAGGGGTAAATCTCTGTGTTTCCACCCTTGGTAACTTCCCATGGCGTTTTCCTCTGGATTCCATGCTTCCAATGGGAACTCACTCCTTTCTTCTTCCCAAGGCTGCAGTGAAAAACTCATCACTTTCCTTTTTTTCTCTCCAAGTTCTTCATTCTTCTTTTTCTAATTATCAATAATAAAACATTGGCCATTCTGACATATTAATTCTGCTCTAAAAAACGTTTTTTTTTCTTTATCACCAAATTGCAAAGAAATGACCTCCCAAGGCCACTTTCTCCCTTCAGGGACCAAGATGCCTTGATGTCCTTAATGTCCACATCATTGACAGCTCCTGAGCATCCCAATGTGTAACACCTGATGCCTGGCTTCAATTTCATGGATAAATTTATACCATCCATTGCTTAAGACACATGGAAAATTATATCTTCTGTCTCTTTTAACAGACTGCTGGTGTTCACCAATGTCCACGTTCTCTCTGGCTCATTTCTCAGCCCCCTTTCATCCAAGGGAGGCCATGTGATTAGTTTGCACCAATGGGTGTGTGTAAAATAATCAACATTATTCCAAAACCTGGCATCTAAACCTCCTGCATGGTACTTCATGCTCCTCTTCCTTTGCCTATAGGCCAGATGCTCAGTGTTATGCCATTGAGATTTTAAGGTTCATCTGTTACAGAAGCCACCATTACTTACTCTAATATATTACTCTTCTTTGAGACTTTTCTCCTATTGTGGATTTTATTTGTGCATGTAATCATTTAAACATTTCGATAGGATGTGAGATTTTTTGAAAAGCAACAATCTGCCTGTGAGTTGGAGGAAATGCAATGTGCCAGCAGTGCTCACAACTGCAAGGAGTTTAGATGAAATACAAAGGCCCCAGTTACATTCAGGGGCCTAATTGGATAGTCCCTGTGGAGCCGACGTTCTGCAACAAGTAAGCCTGTCGCTGGCTCACAAAATGCTTGGTCCATACCATTGCCTTTCAGTTGAGCAGATGGGGGCTTTGATATAAATTGTGCTGGCATTTGCTGCTCTGAAAATAGATTTGTTTTTGCCTGCTTCCAAATTCAGTCTCAATAAGCAACTATCAACAAGTTCCATTTCCTCCCTTTAGGCAGGTCAGCAGGAACAGACCTCGATTTCCTGCTAAAAAGCACAGGAATAGAGCCAAGGACCTCAGGCTTGCGGGGGCCCTGGGGCTTTGCCTTGTTGGTACGCCACCCAATGCAGAAATCTCCAGAGCATTCCAAGTGGAGCATCCAACCTGTGTTTGCTTGCCCTCTTCGATGGGGAGCTCACCATTCAATGAAGCAACACATTCTAGTGTTAGAATTGGCAGTGAAAGAGCACTGCCAATTAGAAAGCTGAAATTGACCTCCAGGAAAATTCCACTTTTCAGGCTCTGTACTTTAGAGGCATTGCCCCAAAACATAGTCTCATCTCCACATATTGACCCTTCAGGGATTCCAAGACAGCACTGTAGGCTGGACTTGTCTCTTCCTTATCTCTTTTCCATATGGCATAAATCCCAGAAGCCTTCCTCAGCACATACTCCAGCTTGTCAGGTGCCAGGATGGCCACAGGTCTGAGCAATCTGGAGGGAATGAGGTTAACATTCCAGGACGCTGTGGTTCTGGGTGAGTTGGGCTCTTGTGACTGGGTCTGAGGCATTTCAAAAAGGAAGAATAGCCTCCGAGGAGGACAGCAACAGCTCTCCTCAGCCCCCGTAAGCTTTATTGGGAGATTCAAATGAAGATAAGAAACACAAAGACCTGGGCCTCATAGAAACCCTGGCACGGATTAGTACCAGAACATGCTCTGGAAACGGCAGAGTGATTCAGGATCCACTGCAGTCCTGACCACAGGGACACCTTAGCTGCACCTTGGGGGCCCAGCTGCGTCCTCCTCTACTTCTGCAGCTCTAGGTGCCACCTGCCCACCCACAGCCTCGCCCTCCGTGTCTTCCCACGCTGCTCATCCCTGGCTGACCCCTCTTCACTGTCCATGATGCCTCTTGGCTTCTGCCTCCCATCTTGTGAGTGCGTCATCTGTGGTCTTTTCCCAAAATATTCTCTATGCCTTAAATTCAAAACTTCCATGGGCAGAGAACATGATATTTTTGCTTAATCAGCATCAAGCCAGCCATGCGAAGTTTTAGTGCTAGCAGCGGCTGGCTAGCCTGCAGGTGAGTTCCAATACCCTGCCCGGCCAATCAGCAAGGATGAGAGGGCTGGGCCACAGGAGAAGAGAGTGGCAGTTTCTACAGGAGGGACTCTGCGTTTTCAGCAAGATGGGCCTGACCCGGCTTAACCTGTCTTATACCACATTCGCAAATCCAGGCTTATCGATGCTCTTGACAGCCACAGCACACTGTAAGCCTCCCAGTTATGAAAAACCCCAAAGCGGTGCTTTTTCTAGCTGCCGCTAAGCCGGCACTCTCCCCCCTGCACCTGAACGTGCAGGTCTTTGCCTACTACGGCTGGTCCTCGTGGACTCTGCTGAAGGCCCCAGTCCTGTAAGTTTGCTCTTAATCCAACTTCTCTCTCCTTCTGACACCAGGCTTTTAAAAAAATCTCTGCTCTATAAATCCCAAAGATTCCTCCGAGCCCTATAAGAATGATGAGGAGAGGAAGCAGACCGAAAAGGTTGGAGTCAGCCCCCAGCCCCTGCCCCGCTTTGGCCAGAAAAACTGTTTAATGCAATGGAATTCCAGGTAAGAATGTCTTGGAACGACGTTTTCTGAAACAAAAATAAAATTTGAAAACTGTGGGGGCCAGGCCTTTTTTGAGGCTTCTGTGCTCAGTGGTTGGTCTCCTTCCTCTGTGCATGAAGATGCATGAACCCCACCCCGGGCCTCCTCCTGGGCCCCGTTGAGATGGAGACACTGCAGCTCCATGTCGCTGCTCCAGCAGTCATAAAAGGCGGCAAAGAGCTGGAAAAATGACTGCTGACCTCCTTTCCCCGGGAAGCAACAGCCTGCTGTGCTATTTCCCACCTCGGGCTTTAACCAGCACCAATTCAGCAGGGCTGGGAGGGATGCACTGTTCATCCCTGGCAGCATTGGACCAGGGCTGAGGACGACAGTGAAAACTGGCTGTGGGCAGCTTCCAGGCAGGGGATGAGATGCCCCTCCACCTGTGTGTCTGTGCTGCCTCTAATAAAGCTAAAATAAGGCAGATGTACATTGTAAAATTTCACAGGCCATGAAGGGAGATTTTCCTCTTATGTCTGAATCTTGGCTGAAGCCTCAAGCTAAAGCTAATCAGTGGCAAATAGTCCATGTTCTAAAGAACTGCTTGACACATCCCAGCAGCACTTCTTGGAAGATAGCAAAGCTTGTCCCGAGATCCCTGCCTGCGTAAGGGGCTGTGTCGGAGGAGGCCGGGGCTTCTCTGCGGAGCAGACCTTTCCAAGGACAACCACAGAGGAATGGGAGGGGGAGAGAAAGGCCACGCTTTCCACCTGCATTGGCCAACTGAGGGGGCCCAGGAGAACCACGCAGGAGGGAGCCTGGCTTCTCACCCTAACTGGATATGTGCTGAGCTCCAGAAACTTGCAAAAACAAGCCCCCAGCGTTAATGGAGCAGACCAAAATGAGAAAGTTCTTGGGAACTTGATGTGTCTCCAGGAGTTTGGAAGTGTATGGAAAATAAATGCTGCTGCCCATGGGTTGAAGCTGCCATGAGGCCAGGGGAGGAGCTGGGGTCGGCCCCTGGGCTAGCTGCTTACTCCCTTCTGGGCAGGGCAAGGATGCACTGTGGCCATGGCACAGGGGACACTGGTGAAAACCAGTGGGCTTGAGCTGCCTCAAAAGGATCCAGCCTGAGGTGGCTGTGGGAGGGGAACTGGTGGCGGGGAGGCAGCGGAGAGGTCAGCTGGAGGTGCCTGGTCCATATGCAGAGGCTCTCAGGGAACCTGCCAGATACTCCGTGGAAGAGCTGACTCTGGAAACGGCCCTGGCGAAGGGAACTGGGCAGCCGGCGAGGAGGCAGAGCATGGGCTGCATGAAGAGGTCTCTGCCCCATCCTTGCGCCCCTGCGCAGCCCTGCGCAGCCAGCCTCGGGGTGGAGGGGAGTGGGGGAGACATGGAATGGAGGGTGGGGGAAGAACAGACCAGCCCCTCCCTCCCCACAGCTACTCCCCATACTCAGACCAGGTTTGAGCTGATGGGAGGGACGAAGTTAAGTTGAACGTGAAATTAACATTTTGATTTAGGTCGGACTAGACTCTCCAATAACTCAAGATGAAGCTTCTGCTGTTTCTTTATTTAACAGCTGAAAGGGACTAGAAATGACAAGTGTCACCAAGTGACAGGGAAGTGAGTTTGAAGGCCCCGGTGGTAAAAGACAGTCTGCTTTCCTCATAGAACCCTGCTGCCTTCAGGCCACTTCAAGACACTGGTCACACAGTCTCAGAACCGCATCTTCCCAAACCTTAGATTCCTCATCTGTCACATGGAGAGTCCAATACCCACCTCCTAAAGGTGTTTTGAGGATTAAAATGAAAATGTTATAAGGTGTCTGGCACTTGAGTGTGCCCAGCCGATGGGGCTCACTTCTGCCTCTGTCTGCCATCCCTGAGCAGGGTCTGTCCCTGTGACCTCTGAACCCACAGGCTTATAGGACAGCAGAGCCGAAGAGATTATGGACAGCCATGATCCAGCCTCCTCACTCGCACGCACGTGATGAAACTGCAGTACAGAAAGGCTGGAGTCCCGCTGCCTAGGGGCACCCAGTGGGTTAATGGGCAGAGTCAACATTGGGACCAAGATCTCCTGGGCCCCCAGGCCAGACTTCTTCCCTACCAAGCCCATGGACACTCTCGTAATAGCCAAAGCGAGGGTCTGCTGATTGGTTAACTGAAAAGTGACCAGAGACCTTTAGACTTGGGCCTGGCCCTCTTGGCATGCCCAGAGCTGCCCAGTAAATAAATGCATTGGCACAAGTTTTTACTCACCCAGCAAACCTTCATAGAGCACCAGCCCTGTGCTAGGACCTGGAGCAGAGCTGGACGCAGACCTGGAAACCTAGTACCACCCTTGTGCTCACTGAGCTCCCAACCCAGTAACAAAGGCAGCAGATTCTGAGTGCCCCTGGGGGATCCTAGGAAGGCTTTCCAGAGGGCTTAATGAGTTTGTGCAGTGGGTGGAAAATGATGGAGGTCTATTCAGGACCTTCCTCCTTCCCCTTCTTCCCAGGCAACCTCTCCCTTTTAAGGGTATCCAGTTTTGAGCTCCCAGGCTCTGTCGTCAGACTAACAGGAAGTTCCCTCCAACCTTACCTTTGCCTTCAAGCACAATACATTATTGTCATGCACACAAGTCAAGGTTCTTAGGCAAGAGCTTTTCTGGATACAGATGAAGAAAGGATCATTTAGGAAAAAAGTTTCCCACGATTAGTTTGCATATCTCTGTTCATTTCACAATTTAATAGTCCTGCTGATCAGCCTTTCTCTTCCCACCCTGATTCTCTGTTTATAAATTTTTACGGCCAGAGGATAACTGGGTGGCAAAGAGGAAAGATGACTGCTAAGACACGGGGCTTCCTGAAGACAGAAAAATGACCGGAGCTCAAGGTTTAGTTCCTGCTCAGGGTATTAAAATCCACATTCAAGTAGCACCATTGACCCAGCGATCTCAAAGTACTTAGCAGGAATGACACAAGCTGCATTTTTTTTTTTTAACTCAAGTAATCCAGATCTGAATTCAGTGTAAGTAATAGCAGGGATAAGCACTTACCTCTTTGGAAGCAAAACCAATTAAATGCAGCCAAGGCAGTACAGTGGCTTGAATGAGTCAAGGAGACAGTTCTCAGGGCCCACAGTAATCGGATCAGCCCCCGTTTGCAGCTGGCAAAATTTCTGGGTCTCTCAAAGCTCAGCAATGAGACTGGCCACTAGACTACCATTTCCAAGCCAAAGGCACTGGTAGACAGAGGGCAAAGGCTTTTAAACAGTTTGAAAATGGTATGTATGTATGTTTTGAATTAGTTGCCAATATTAAAATTGGAATATTTAACAAAATAATCTGACTTATGGGTTTTCTTAAAAACTTAAAGATCACAAAGATTTAAATATTTAAAAAAATCAAAACTATTGTAATAGAAGAAATCACTGGAGAATCCTTTTATAATCTCAGAGTAAAGAAGGTCTTTCTCATTTGGACCCAGGAACTAGAGGTCATAAAGGAAATGACTGATAAATTTGACCACATAAAAATCAAAAACACTATAAACAAAGTCAAAAAAACCTACACAACAAACCGAGGGGAAAGGCAACTCATGTTAAAAAAAAGGATAAGCTGTCTATTATATGAAGAGTTCAAGACATCAAAAAGTAATTTATCAACAACCCAATAAGAAATAACCAAATTACATGTACTGGCAGGTCCCAGACAAAGAAACACAAGGAAAAGATGCTCGGCTTCACTCATAATTTAAAAAATAGAAAGTTAAATTATATTGAGATACCATTTTTCATGTGTTAGAATGGCAAATATCCAAAACCTTGATCATACACTGTTGGCATGTTGCAACACCTCCCCCTGGGAATTAAAAAGCAACCATTTATGCCACAGACTGGAAACCATCTGACTTCTAATCATGTGTCCCAAAGACTGGATTCCCCTGGGAGTTTTATACCTGGATTGTGACGATGGGAACAAGAACTTTGTCTGAATCCTATTTGGCATATAACTTGAATTTCCTGCTCTCCTATAATTAGGCAAAGGTTCCAGTTAAAAATAAAAGGTGTTTCCTCAGTAATCCTAGATGGATGTGCTCTTCTATCTCTTATTAAAAGAGGGAAAGAAAGGGAGAAGCAGCGGGAAGGAGGAGAAAGTCCAGCACCATTGCACACGTGCTGTGTGCCTGGAGCTATGTAGAACTTTCTATGCACTGTCTCATTTATAGCCTGTGACAAACCCCAGCGAATTGCCATCCCCTTTTTCGTAGGGGGGCGGGAAACAGACTCAGAGCAGCCATGTCACTTGACTTCTTTGACAGATGTGTACAGTGGGGGACTGAACAAAGGAGCCACAGCTTGGGTGCCCCTGGAGGAGAAGCTTATTTTGATACGGGTCGTTTTTGTTGAATGAGTGAGAGGAAATCTGGAAGCTAAGGCTGTCCCGGTCAGCTGCTGAGAAGTCTCAGTCACACTGTAGCAGGGTGCTATGCCAGGGATTTAATTTGTGGTTTTGTTTAATCCTCTTCTCCAGTGAAGAGAGGTGCCAAGACGAGTCTTAAATGGCTGCTCTGTGAGAGGCAAATAACAGCGGCGAACTCGTCAAATGCCGTTGCTCACTCTGATTAGAGGATGAAGTACAGATGACTCTTCGCACTGCATAAATCACCAGGTTCCTGGACAGTGCGTGGGGGTGGGAGCCAGACTGGACCTCAAGAGAGACATGAATTTCCTGCTAATAGCGCAGTTGGGGGAGGAGTCAATAAGTTAATTAGAAAACAAAAAATGATACGACTGTTCACTCTGAGACTGCAAAGAAGTTCTCACTGGTTTCGACCTATTTGGCTTCCCTTTCCCCACACTGAATCATATTCCTCTCCTGGCAAGTTTGCCATGAGAGACTCTGGGCTCCTGCTGACCAGTCCCTACTTGTTAGTAGAACCCCTTGCGGGTAGATGTTGTTGTGCTTGGCAAGGGAATAGCTTTGTAAATCAGGGGTTAGAGTGAAAAGACCAGCATTTTTTTCTGTAACCAAGGAGCATCCCTGATTTATTTCTTCATGGAATCCTCCATGGAGTATCAGGTTGTGATGGCAGAAATTCCCAGAGAAGAGTGACGGGGAAGAAAACCATTAAATGGCCCAGGGAAGCTGTGTTCCTTTGGAGACTGCCAGCTGCACTTCCCCATCCCAGACACCTCCCTTGTGACCCATCTGAACCGTTCTTTGGGGAAGAAACAACTCTTGACATCTAGAGCCGTGATGCAATCTGGTTTCATGGGATGCTATGAACATCCCATTAAAACCATGGAGAAAGGGAGAGGCCAGGCAGGAAGCTGTCAAATTTTGCTGAAAACCACATTCCCAGAGTCTCTTCGACCCCAGACTCGTGTTTCCTTTCACCATTACTCAGAATCTCGGAGTGTTTTGAAACCATAGTTGTCAAAATAGTGCATTTCTCTGAAATAGCGCAACTTCAGTTAATCAAACCTTGCTAAATCAGAACACACAGCGACTCAAATGCTATCTAGTTCCCTTTTTCTCTCTGTCATTGAAACAAAAAGGCAAAAGATAAGAAAAGAATCTCACCTCAGGGCTTTGGATGATAACTTTTAGCAGATATGTTGGCTTTGACATCAACAATAAAGAGCCGTGGGAATTGATGTTCAGAATTATAGGCCTAGAGTCCTTTAATATCCTCAGTCACCAAAAAGTCTTATACTCTATCTACTACAGTATGAAAGAGAACCAAGAACTAAGAAGGGCTAAAGCCAAAAGCATTTTCTGGATAACCCTCCATTTTCCAGAAACATCCCTGTCCCCAGGTTTAGCACTTAATGGAAATTATACTGTACCTTCCCTCTCCTGAAGGTGTGTTTCTTGGCCATTATGCTGTGACGTGATGGAACAGAACCACAGAACATGCACAGAAGCCTAAACCACGGGGGATCTAGTTCTAGACAAGACTGTAACCAACTGGCTACACGTCCCTCTAATTCTCTAGGTCTCAGTTTCCTTGCCTATAAGACAAGCCAGTTGAATTAGCCCAGGCTGTCCTCAGGTGGGAGGAAAGAGGGACCGGCAGGGCACAGAGTACTTATCCAGCTGGAAGAAAGAAAAAGCATCTTGAAGAAGGGAAGAGCACGATTAAAGGCATGTCAGTGGGAAAGCATGTTAGTAATTTCCCCTGGATTTTGTGACCCTATCTGTGCTCTTCTTGGATATGGATTAGCTGTTCCCTGCTCCAATAATAATAATTTTTTTTCTTCTGCATGTGTCTAAATTCTATTCATCCTTAAAGGTCCAGTTTAAAAGTCAATCTCCTTACTCTCTCTTCTATGAATAATCTCTTCACTGAACTATTCTAGCATTAATTTGTACCTCTAAATTGAGACTTGGCATTTTGCCTTATATTAAAATATTCCATAGCGACCAATAATCTCCTAGACATGGGGTTGTATCTCATATTTGTATTCATAATAATGCTTAACAGAAGGCCTCATGCATAGTAGGTGCCCAAATTATTAAAGAATGACTGAATGAATGAATAAATGGAATCCCATACTATCTGGACATAGCAAAATGACTCCAGTATAACCTAAATAATATTTTTATTTTGAAAATCTTACTTCGATTGCCTTATAAAAACACTAGACTAATCCCATTCCAAATTCTATGGCTTATTGAGTTATGGATACCACATTTGAATACTTCTTAGAATATAGAGGAACCTTTATTTTCTGACAATCAAATCTTTGATGATTGCCCCGCATAGTGCTCTTGTCATGGTCTTCAAATAAATGTCTGTGACAACATTTCAGCCCAAGCCTGCTGGGAAAATTTAATTCCTCTCTTACTGTTCTACCTCCCAGGAACCAGAAAATACTACTTAGAGAATCCGTAATCTTTATTCAACACAAATAAGGGGGAAAACAATACCCATGGCTCTTTAAAATTGTACATTAACCACACTGCAGAAAGTATCTCATTGATATTAATGTGCTTACAGCTTATTACACAAAAATTGATTAAAAATTAAACAAGGCCAGAGCTCAAAATTCCGCATGTCTAATTTCCCCACCCAAGCAGCTCATACAATGAATAGCGAAAATTCTAAGAGCATTAGTTTATCACAGTGCGGCATACAACTCCATTTCGGTTCATTCCCTTTCAAGGGAACTGGGGACTCTTTGTGGCTTTAAGTATCTTCCACTAACATGTCATCTTTTGGGCGGGGGGCGGTTAGATCTAAACAGACTTGTTGCTGTTTTTCTGTGATTCTCAGCTCAAACCTCAGCCCCTGGAGAAGGGCTCAGTTATTTCTGAACCACAAATGGCCCATCCCAGACAAGAAGGCTAAACTTGAAGACAGAAGTCTCTGCGGGCCCCATATATCTCTGCAGACACGAGGGTGGCTCAGGGGGAGGAAACCCTGCCAGTTGGATCAGGCTGACTCCTATCTCCCTGGACCCCAGTCTCATCTACTCCCTGGGGTAGCCAGGTAGAGTAGAAAGATAATGAACCCCAGAGTCTGACAGACACTGGAAAGCCAGACGCAAGCTCAGCCTTGTCTGCCTCAAGCCCCGGGGATGCTCCTTGCCTCTTGAATAAATGGATTAATAAATGGCAGGCAGGGAGAGGGACAGGGAGAACGAGTAGGCAGAGAGAGAAAGAGAACAGTAACGAGAAGGGAAGGTGTTCTCAGGCACTGTAACTATCTGGGTAATTCCTACAAGGCCAGAGCTTTCCAATTTCATCTTCTGGGTAATTGCTGCTGTGCAGATTTCCAAACCCGGCAGTTCCCGGACAGGGTGTAAATCAGCAAAGAGGAAGGCCCCTCCTTTATGCTCAGCCCCAGAAGGGCCATATGGGTAGTTTCCTGTCCGGATGGGAATGGAGCTCTCCACCTCCTGCCCAACACACAACAAATGTGCAGCTGGCCATGCTCTGCCAGGGTTGGCATCACGGGGGCGTTCCCTCTTGTTCCCTTTGGCCCCAAATTGCTCCTCAGGGCAGGGGTGGCTCCCCTCTGGCTGGCAGCCCACAGGGCTGGTCAGACCCAGCTCGCTGTTCCAGGGGATCACTCACCAAGGCCTCCCAAAATCACTGGTTCTCTCACTAGCAGGAGTTGGACCAGCCCAGCAGAGATCAGGGTAAACGACACCGCAGCCAAGGCGTGTTCTCCTCCCAGCTGGTGCTGTGGCACTGGAACAAGGAGTCATAGAACCAGGATGAGGGATGGCTCCTCAGAAAAGTGAGCTTGGGCCTGGGAGCAAAGAGCCCTGGGGCCTTCCTCTATCTGTGACCTTGTGCAAGTCCCCTCCCCTCTCTAGGGCAGGAGACTGAGGAGCTCTGGGGCTTGATCATCTCTTTTAAGCCTATAACCACCCTGTGATGCAGGTATAAGGTTTTCCATTACAGATAAGGAAACTGCCACTCAGAGAGATTAAGTGACTTGTACAGTGTCACACAGCAAGGAAACAGGGAGTTGGGACATGACTCCAGGTCAGTCTGGCGGTGAAGCCCACATTCTCCCATTGCCCTGTCAGGGGTTCCGCTCCCTCATTTGTAATAAGGGATGATGGTCATTATCTTAACCTCTGTGCTGGGGCAGATCTGTCTCTTAGGAAAGCCTCTCTCTTAAGGTACTTAATGACCTCTCAAGCAATGGATGTTAGGAATTAGGATCATTATATTATTCCTTGCACCATTTCCAGCCTCGGTTTCCCAAATTCCCACCTCCATGATTTTTGCCATATCCTAATATCCTATATACTAATATTTAATGTTTGTCTTTGAATCCAATTTAAGTCAACTCATTTTTAAAACTTAAACATCATCCTAAGCAATAATGCACGTGAAATCAAGGGTTTCATGCATTGATTACATTCTTTCCTAATATACAAAATTAACTGATAATGATTAAATTACAAACTGCTCATTCAAGTGACCCATCGGAGCATCCCGCCAGAGGCACATGAGCCTTGCGTGGGGAAAGGCTCTGTGAGTCTCTGCCCCTCCCCCTGTGTGGATGTGTGTGTGCACACGTGTGCACGCCTTGGACCCCTGTCATCTCCCAGCTGTGCTCTCCGTCCCTCCGTGATGGATGCTGGGCTGCCATGGATGCCGCTGTGTGATGGGAACCTGGACTGCCGCAGGTGGGCAGAGGAGAGAGAAGCTGAGCTCTGAGGACCCAGGGAAGCATGGCTTCCAGCTGGGATGCAGCCAGAGCAGGCGGGGGTGCCTGGGGCAGGAAGTGGTGGAGAGCGAGGGAGAGGGAGGGTCCCCTCTGCCAGTAGCCACAGCATCAAGCGCGAGGCCTGGCATCCCACAGTGCGAGCAAGGCTAGATGGAGAGGGCAGCTGGTCAATGCCTTCAGGGGCAGTGGCATCCTCAGGGGTCTAATTATGGCAGGCTGGGGAGGAGGGCAGGCCCCACCAAGTACCCCACCACATACGCCCTTGGGTACTGCTTTGTTTTCCTTGTTAGCTTAGCTTTTAATTAAAGCATAACAGTATACAGAAAAATGTACAATTCATAAGTGTACAACTCAATGAATTTTCAAATACTAAAAACACCTGTGTAACCAGCACCCAGATAAAGAAACGAGACATCAGCTTCATCCTAGAAGCCCTTTCACGCTCCCTTCTATTCACTCTCTTGTCCCAAGGGTGAACACTATCCTGATTCCTAATACCAGAGATTGGTTTTGCCTATTTTGAACTTTATAGAAATGGAATCATACATATGTAGTCTGTGCCTGACTTCTTTTGTTCAACATTATGTCTGCAAGATTTATCCATATTGTTGCAAGTAGCTTAGTTTGCAGTTCATTCATTTTCATTGATGTGTAATAGTCCATTGTGTAAATAGACTACGATGTATTCATTCCGCTCCTAAGAGGGATTTGGATAGTACTCAGTTTTTGGCTGTTATGAGTGATGTTGCTATGAACATTGTAGCACATGACTTTTGCCTTCATTTCCCTTGGGTACATACCTAGGAATGGAATAGCTCAGTCATAGGACATGTACACGTTCAGGTTTACTGGATACTGACAGTTTTACCAAGTGATTGCACCAATTTTCACTCCCACCAACAGTGGAAATGAGTTTTAGTTGCTCCATATCCTGGCCAACACTTGGCATTTTTTATCTTGTTAATTTCAGCCATCCTGGTATGTGTATAAATCACCCACATTTTTGTTTTGTCTAAAGTGCACAACAGCCTATAGGTTAATGTCATTTGTAAAGCAATGCGGTGTAGTAGACTGACTCAGAAGACCTAGCCTTAACGTTTGCTCTCCAGCTACTCATGTGATGCCATCAGGAAAGAGTTCCCACGGGTCTTTACAAAGCCGTCACCAAGGCCTCGCTCATTCATCTAACCCTCACAACGAACTGATGGAAGCAGACAAGGAAGGAATTACTCTCCAGATCTTACCTTTCCAAGTAAGTAGCTGAGACAAAATTCAGGCCTCTCTTCTTCTGATTCCAGTCCAGTGTCCTTTCACTGAGCTTACACTGACTGTTAATTCACTTATTCCCATTTCTAAAAAGCAGCTGTGGAACTACATGATCTCTGATGCTTCTTCCAGTTTAAATATGGTGGACTGATTGGTTTCTAAATGTATGGCTGGTTTACTCACTAAGTGTATAAACAAATGGAAGAGCCTTGCTCAATCCTATCTAAGAGGAAATTAAAAGAATTTGGAATGTGCATTTCTCTCATTACCCATTTCTTCTCATCAGACTGAGAACCAGGTCTTGGAGCTTCGCCTGCCATGGACCCTCTCTCGTGCCAAGCACAGAGCAGAAAGGGAGGAGCGTTCGATTGCTGCAGCGGCCTCCTTTCTCAGCTGCCCTGATGCGTGCACACTGCTGAGAAACAGGTTCCGCCCACACTCCCAGGAGAATCTTATTCATGAGATTCCTTCCTATCAGACATGTTTCCTAAGTTTTCTAATTGATGGGTTTCTGCAGAGTGCTTTTGATGAGGCTCACCTGCAGTGCCTCTCAGCTAAAGACAGTTAAGAAAGTTACATGGTTTCAAAGAAACAAATGATTGTCAAACAGTACTTCAACAACAGAGATGAGCCAAATAAGGTTCAGAAAAGGTGAACAGCTTGAAAAGAGGGGCCATGAAAGAAGGGGAGACACCCAAACTCCAGCACAGTGCCAGCCCCCCATTGCCACTGAGCCCCAAATCTCCCTGACCCGAGGCATGTGTCTGCTATCAGATGCGCTTGGGTCCATAAACCCTCCCGGAGCTCCTATTACATGCACACAGTGGCTGGGTGTTACCCTTGCTTCTTCCTCTCCGTTGCCTCCCAAATGCCATTGACCAAGTCCTACAAACCGTCTATCTCTGGAATCCATCCCCTGCTATCACTCCTTCCTGCCACCACTGGAGGTGAGCCCACGGTTGTCCTCCTACCCAGATTCCCACAACAGCCTCTAACTGATCTCCCTGCCTCCACTCTGGCCACCCAGCTACACAGCAGAGGCAAATCTGATCACAACACCCCCCACCACCACCACCACAAACCCTCCAATGGCATTGAGTGACCCTTAGAAACATGTTCCGAGCCCTTTTGATCATCTGCAAGGCCCTCCATGATCTGGCTGCTGCCTCCCTTTCCAGCCTCGTGTCATCCTTTCCCCCCTTGGCTTATTTTGCTTCAGACCCACTGGCCTTTTTGGTTCCCTAAACATGTCCCTACTCTCTCCTGTCATCATACTTTATATATGCTGGTCCCTCTGTCTGGAATGCCTTTTCCCTGGCCCTCATCTCTTAAATTCCTTCTGTTCATCCTTGGATAAGAGTTTTAGCTTAGAGTCAGCCTTAGACAATGCTTTTCCAGAGAGCCCTCATCTAAGCCCAAAGTGAGGGGTGACCCCTGAGCTGTATCTCTCGCAGCACCTGCACAGTCCCCTCTGGAAATGCTCGTCCCACTGGTAATTCTTCTTCAGTGTCCAGCCTCCCTGCTAGACTGCAGGCTCCCTGAAAGCAGGCGCCGTGTGCGTCTTGCTCATTGCTCGTCCTCAGCCCCTAACAGGCAGCCTGCCAGGTAGGAGGCTCTCAGTAATCACTGATGGACTGAGAAGCTGATTGAGTGATAGACTATTGACTTGATTGCAAGCACTGATCTCAGTGCCAGAAAGCCAGAAGGTCTTAGAACAGACATCTGGCTTTCTTTCCAGCTCTAGTCTCTAGCCATGAGCTATGTGCCCTTGGGCAAATGACTTCACACCTCTGAGTCTCAGTTTCTTCATCTTTACGATCATAAGAGCAATGCCTGCCCTTTCTGCCCCATGGATGCTGTAACAAAAAATGAGGTGCCAGTTGTGAAAACGCCTCGCAAACTGAGGATGCACCGAGCAGGGCTCACCAAGCGCTCCACGGCTGTGCTCTAGAATGAGCCCCGTCTCTGGCTCTCTCGGCACCCAGATAGAAGGAAGAGGTCTCCACAAACCCTCTACCCAGTCCGCATCCCTCAGTACATTCTCAGAGCACCTTGAGATTGAGCTGAGAGCCTCTTGATAAATAATAAATGGGACACAATGAGATGGAGGAAAGCTGGAAGAGATTTACAGGAGACGGAAGAAAGATACTCCAGCCACAAAAAAATAACTAACTAACTCCTGGTGAGCTCTGTCTCTGGGGTGTTGTAATGAAGGAGAAAGCCCCTAGACACGTGTGTGAAGGGAAGGAAGTGCTGTTGATGGCGTGTGTGCAGAGAACGTGGCCTCGGTACTCAGAGGTCCTATAGACTCCCCCTGACCCAGGGGCTTGGCTTCCAGTGGCTGCAGGAGCCAGACTAGCTGGCAAGGTGGTACAGCACTGCGGCACCTCTTGCAGCTAATGCAGCAGTTTTCAGAGTGTAGTCCCTGGAGCAGCAGCATTGCCTGGGAACTTGTTAAAATGCAGATTCTCAGGCCTTGCCCAACCCTGATGAATCAGAAGCTCTGGGAGTGAGGCCAAGCAACATGGGTTGTAAAGAGCCCTCCGGGTGACTGCAGCACGCCCACATGGAGGGACTGCCATGCTGACGGGCAGAGGAGAGCAAACAAGGAGAGGAGATAGGAGAGCCTTTCCCATCTGACAGAGATGTGCCAATGTCCCTCTGGCCCCCTGTATTTCAGACTAGCTGAGGGAGGATTTGATGTCAAGCTGCTCTGTGCACGTCTGTGATTCCCTTTAATGCAAAAAAAAAAAAAAAAAAAAAGAAAAAAGAAAAATCAATCCTGGAACCCAAGCAGAGCCTTGAGAATAGGGGGTCAAAAAAGTAGACAAGTGTTTATACCTGTCCGCCCTCCTTCTTCCCCCATAGCCTCTGGAAACGTCGGCTGTGGGGATGCATCTCTGTGTCCCTGCTCAGTCTGGAGGCCTCGCCATTGAGAGGGAGGAGGATGAGAGATGGGACAGAAGTTTGTTGACTTTCAAGTGTTTCAGTATTTCCATTTACACTACCTACTAAGGGAAATCCTGCATTTGCCTTCTTGGTTTTCCCCCGTGTCCTGAAAAGAGAAAAGATTCTCACTTGCTAGGAGAGAGACTAAGTCCATATACATATTAAACGGAGAGAAAAAATAAGGAAGGAAATGCTTCCCCATCATGCATAGTGAGATTTGGGGTTTGGGATAGACAGACGCGGGGAGAGAAGCCGTAGGATCTAAGAAAGTGGGAGAGCAAAGGGTCTTCCACCAAGCCTTGTGGCTAATGGGGAGGGGCATCTCTACTGTCTCCAGGAAGTGGAAGTAATGGATTGTAGTTACTTTTTCATTTGAATTTCCTTACTTTTAAATTTTGATTGTTAATCCTTGTATAAAACAATGCTCCAAAACTGGATCACGTGCCTCCCCAGTCTTATTAGGGTTACACGTATGATGTGACAATCACAGTACAGCTGCAGAGCCGTAGAAACCAAGTGCCGTGCTGCACACAACTCACTCTGCTCACACCAGACAGGGAAGGCTTCTCTACAGAGCAGACGTCTAGGCCGGGTCTGGAAGAAGGAACGGAGGTCAGCCGGGTAACCAAGGGCACTGGTCAGTGACAAATGCCCTGTATCTCTAAATAGCAACTTGGCGCAAAGGACCAAAAACTTTTGACAAAAGCACGAGCTACTGTTCTGAATATTGTGGATAATAGGGAGCATGGCCAGGCCCTCTTTGGACAGGCGGCGGTCACCTCAATTGCGTGGGGAAAGTTTATGATCAGCCAAGGGAGTTTTGGGCGGCCTGAGAAGAAACCATTAGATGGAACTTGCCAGTGCCGAGGCACCTCCTCTTCCCCTTAGCCGTGTCACTTGTAAGAATACTAACTCTTATCTACAGGTCTGGCCCTCCTCCTCCGCTGTCAGGATCTTTAGAAAACCAGAATATTCTGTCAGCAGTCATCTCTATCCACAACAGCGGCAACATTTCAATTCTCATTTATTGGGAACTGGATCAGGTTTAAAAGAGAACCGAGAGCTAAATAATAAGATAATATTATTCCCACTTTACAGATGAGGAAACTGAGTCTCGGCTGGTGTACAGTGGAGCCAGATTGAACCCAGGTAAGTATGGTGCCAAAGCCTTTCTCTTATCCACTAAGCCCCACTGACCCTCCCACCCACTGTCCCTTTCTCTGTCCCCTACACTGTAGTATGACTTTGCTAAGAAAAGAGGTTTTCTTCCTTTAAGTCCTAACTCCCCAGCAAAGTGCCCAGCATATACTAGGTACTCAGGAAACATCTGTTTAATGATCCATTAAAGGAAAGAGGTCTTCTTGTGTCAAGGAATCCGTGAGGCCTGGTCTCATCGTGAAGTCAGGTATCATGTGAAGAATGGCACACAGAGTCCCTGCCCCCAAACATCAGCCCTGTGCACGTATCATTCCACCTACTGTACTTTCCTTATATATGTCTCAATGTGCTTTTCTTCTGAACAAAAAGAAAAAATGAGAATATCCTATACAGGAGTCATCAGACACATCAGCACAGTGTAGTGACCAGGAGTATAGACACTAGAGCCAAATCCCCTGGGTTCGAATCTCGGCTTAGCCAGATAACAGCTGTGTGACCTTGGATAAGGTAGTTAACCTCTCCATGCCTCGGCTTCCTTATTTGTAAAGTAGGGATAACAGCATCAATTTAGTAGAGTTGGTATGGAGATTAAATGAATTAGTATTTGTAAAGTGCTTAGATTATAGTGTCTGGCACACTTAACATTATTTAAGTGTGCACTGACTATATAATCAGACAGGGCTCCGATGGAAACCAGCAGAGAGTCAGAATGAAATTCCATATGAAAGGGAAGACGAAAGGTTGCAGGAGTTGCCTGAAACAGTAAGTTTGCCGTTTTTCTAGCCAAGGTTACCTCTGCCTGTTCTGCAGCTCTTGGAAAGGTCCGCAGTACTCGGGAGGCCCCCCTTCTGTCTGCATCCCCTGAAGGCGGGCAGGAGATGTGTCGGGTGGAAAAGCAGCTCCACAGAGGATGCTGGGCAGGGAAGGACTGTGGAGATCCTGGGGCCTGTCCCTCTGGGGTCAAGTCTCCTGTGCTCAGCAGACCAGGAGAGCTCCCCAGGGAAGTTCCCAGCCCCTAGTACAGTCCCAGGGCTCCCACCCTGCCCACTGAATCCTGAGCCTCTGGACCAGCCCAGAACTTCAGTCATTTCTCTCCAACTCTGCGTTAAGTAAAAATCCCAAACTTTGAGCCAACTACATTTGGGTTCAAATTGCAGCTCTGCAAAAGATGATTCGTGTGACCTTAAGTAAGCAGCCACCCTCTCTGAGTCTCAGGTTTTTCATCTTCAGAATGGGGGGGTGGGGAGTAACAAGTTCACCTCCAGGGGTTTTGGAGAGAACTAAATTAAATAACAAAGGCGAATCTTGGGGGCATGGAGCCTGAAGCACTGTAGGAGCTCTGTGAATATTTGTTGAAGGAATGAATGTCTGAAAGGCCACTCCTACTGGAGAATCTGAAGCCCTGAGGATGCGTGCTCAGGGCTTCCATGATTCCACTTGGACAGGAGGGACCCAGCACCGCACCCCTCTTCCCTCTCAACCTTACCAAGACCCCTCCAGGCAGCCAAGGGCTGTCTAAATGTAGTGATGGGAGGAGCGGGGAGAGCTTCAAGACCTCCACCCAAGAGCAAGGCTGAGCGCTTAGCCAGTGACTGGGAGTGAAGAGAAAGTTCGAAAAGACATCAAGTTCTGTTAATGAAAGATCAGAAAAGGCAATGCCTAAATTAGCCTCCATGCTTTGTCAAATCCGGAAGTCACATGAAATGCCAGAGATTGAGGAGGGGATTCTCTTCTTTCTTACTTCCTCTTTTTTTAAACCCCCAAGCATCCTTCAGCTCTTTGCATTTGTGGAATAAATCCACCATCTTGCCAGCTTCCCAAAGGCCTGGTCGGCGCGGGGTGGGCCAATGATTTGCTCATCAAGGGAAGCTGATGTTCCCAAAGGGGAAGAAAGAGGCATGTGATTTACATGGCTTAATATACTCATTAAGGGTTTAATTGGAGTCACTTTGCCACTGATCCTCCAACAGCCCCCATTTCCCCCCATTTAATTAACAGAGTAACCTTTAGCTTCACGACTCATAAAGAAAGCCACGTATAAAACAGGGAGTGCTATCCACTTCCCAGTCCCGATCCGAGCAGGCACCTTAAAGCCCCAGTGGGACTCATGATTCTGGGGGCGCCTGTCTTCAGTGTGGAATGTTAACATCCTCAGGAAATAAGAGGCTATAGAGTCTGAGTCAGCCAGGCCTGGGTTCAAATCCTGACTCTGCCATTCACTAGCTGTGACCCTGGGCCACATACGTAATGTCTTTGAGCCTCCGTTTCCTCATCTGCAAAATAGGGATAATAACTAAACAGACAATTCATAGGGTTGCTGTGAGGTTCAAATGAGTGTAATGTTTGTTGTGAACTAAACGCAGTGCCCGGCATGCAGAAGTCCCCAACAAAGGTTTGCAGTTTGCTCTTACCACTAAAGTCACAAGGATGAAGGATAATGAGTTTGGGGGTAGCAGGAAGTGAACTGCCAAGGGGTTTCTCAAACAATGATAAATTGTCATTTTGTCTTGATGGAGACACAAAACAGTTTATAGGAAAGCACATAAAATATTTCCAGCAAAAATTATTTGGAGTGACTCTACACCATTACCGTATGTAATCAAGGTTCAGAATGTTTTAGCTGCTTGCCGTGGTCTCCGTGGGTCGGCTGTGCCCCTCCTGACTTCCCTTTCCTGCCCTTTCCCTGCCCGCTTGCAACATGGAATATAAATAATTAATGCTATCCAATTACCTAAGGCAAAAATAAATAAAGCTTCAAGGGGGTATTGGATTTCCACACAAATCCACCATTAGGAAGAGGATGCGTGCCACGTGCAGGTGTCTGCATCTCGAAAGCCATTTGTGATGGGGCCGCTCAGTGGGTACCAGGGTTAGTTAAAGCTCGCTTCATTACAGTGGCATTGGGGCAGATGGGAACTGACGGCGCTGGGCTGTTTTCATAGGGAAATGTGCTCAAAGTCCCAGGTCAGCGCGGTGATAAATGGGCTTGCTGACAGTTTGCTGGGAGCGCGCATCTTGGGGGGCTCCCGAGGTCATGAAATGTCTGCTGTTAAGCTATACAATTTTCTTTACTTATCAGTCCCAACCACATCGCAGACACATATTTGAACAATGAAACAGAGGACGACACGCATTATCATGCCCCAGCCGGAGAACGGGAGCGGCGCTGAGCCAGACGGTGCTGATTGGACAAAGCCCGAGACACACCAAGCGCCGGGCGTGGAAGGGAGAGAAGGCTGGCGATTGGTTTTTTAAGTAGCAATGTGCAAGGGGGGTGCATGGGGGCTGCGGGCGGGTGGGGCATTCTCTAAAGAGCAACTTCAGAGGGCTGAGGTCATCTGTGATATATACAAGGGTCTGGGTGACTGGCTTCATCATCCACACAGCAGCCACAGAGATCTCTGCGAAGTGCAAATCCCACTGTCCACAGGAGAAAGTCAAACTCCTCAGCATGCTTGCAAACCCTTCCATGTTCTAGAACCTGCTTACACCACTGAAATCCTCTCCCACAATTCCTCTGTCCTGTTCCACACTCCGGTTATACCTGCAGCCCTTTGCACGTGCTGTCCTCTCCACCTGCAACACTCTTTCCTCTACTCCTTCATCTGGGGAACTCACAGTCATCCTTTATGAGATTGCTTCCTCCAGGAAGTCTTCCTTGACCACCATTGGTGCTCCTCGCTGACTCCTCACAGCACAGCCCTGTTCAGCTGTATTGCTGATGCCTCGCTACCTGTCTGTAGCTGCTAACCCCACTGGGGCCTGGTCTACCTTGCCTGTGGTATTTCCAGCACCCTGCACAATGCTTGAAACAAAGTAGATGCTTGGAACTATTTATGAAATGAATGAGTAAATAGGCAAAGGAAGAACCTTCACACTGGCAGGGAGCAGCAGTCCTAAGTGGGCCACACACATGTCCTGCCAAGTAGGGTCAGGACCCCCATCTCCTCCCTGCCTCCATCCAAATGAGCCTCCATCTGGCACTGGGAGACAGAGAGTAAATGAGTTAACAAAGTTAACAAAACCATGCAGGTCACTACAAACAAAATCCCTAGAAGGGAGTTTGGAACTTACTCCCCAAATAGGGAAATAGGTTGGTATGGAATTTGGTGTATGGACCAGAAGTTTGGGGTCAGAGAGATGAGAAAGGCTGCCAGAGAATTGGGAGCAGATGGGAGTAGAAGTGATTCCAAGGAATTTCCTTAAACCATCATGAATATATGGTCCTACATTTATGGGTGAGTTTTAAGGGCCAGGAACAAAGCAGGCCCCATGGGCTATAGGGAGCTGGGGCAGGGTGGCCAGACACTCGGTAAGGCCAGACACTCACTTTGGTGACGGCAGAGACTCCAGGAGGACAGTAAGCGAGTTAACTGGAAAAAAGAAGCCTGGGTGAGAGGAAGGAGGGAGAGACTCAGGGAATGGACACTTCCAGACAGATACCCAGAGAAGTATCGGGAAGCGTCTGAGCAGGCCGGCCTGGAGAAGACAGCCATGGCCTCGGCTCTGTCAACCACCTGACTTTAGGCAAGTCACCTGCTGTCACTGTCTTCTCTCTTGCTCTTCTGGAAAACACTTCCATCCATGGTTTGCTTAGCGTCTTGCCATTCTTCAGGGTGCTTCTCTGTTGATGCCATTTAATCTTCCCACATCCTGTTAGATAGGACCTCATTGAGCAGATGAGGAAACTGAGGATCAGAAAAACAGAGTGACCTGTCCAAGCTCACCTAGCTAGCAGTGGCCATGCTCAGACTCAAACCCAGGATGAGTCCAGAGTGTGGGTTCCCTTAAGCCTAGCACGTGTCTGGGTGGCCCACGCTTTCCCCAGCTGTGACCCAGGGGAAGGATACAGAAGCCAAGCAGCTTGAGCTGACTACAGAAGTTGACGAAATGAGCTCGACTGCTGCTCCCTACCTCACCAGGCACCTATTACCTCTTTCCCGGCGTTTACTCCTTTGCACCCAGCGTCAAATTTCATACCCCCTCCCCACCAATGTCATGCTTCTCCTAGTCTGCCCCGGTGACCCTCCCTCGTTTATCTAATAAGCAATCCACGCCAGGCTAATTATGGGTGATGACAATGTCATTTGGCATCCCTTCTAGGTAACACTTTGGCATTTTTTTTTTTTTTTTTTTTTTTTTGCGACTCAAGCCTTTACCCAAAGGCCTAATAAAAGTAGGGAAGATGAGAACAGTCATGTTCCCCAATGGCCCTACTCTGTGCTGGGCACATGCACCGATATTACAAAGTGAATACTGCCAATCCCATTTTATAAATGAGGGAGCTGAGACCATGAAAGACTTAATAACTCAATCCAGTGCCACAGCTAGGAAGTGACTGAGCAAAGCTTCCAGCCCAGGCCTGTCTGAATCTCAAACCCAGCTATTCCACTGTGTCTAGGTGTCTTTCAACAGAGTGGGGTTTTCAAGCAGCCTGTGGGTGTTCAGGGAATCAAGAGTGGTTTTCTGACACTGTGCAGAGGGACGGATTCTCAGGACAACAAACCTTTTGATGGCCTTCACATCACTCCTTTGTATCCAGATAAACGCAGCCCTGACAGCGAAAAGAACTCAGTAGCGAACAGGAGTAACCACTACAGAATGGATGGGGTCATTTATCAAGGAGGGGGAGGTGGGAGACCCAGGTGGGAGAGAAGAACGGGAGGGAGTCAGTCCAATGTCAGAATTTGGGTGGAAAACAATCAATATCCTGCAGGCGCCTCCCAAACATCTGCTTCCCTATTTGTTTAGGGGACCTGGTGGTCTAAATCCAGCAGCCTTCAGCAGGCACACTTGTCAATGAATATTTCCATTCTTAGTCACAAATATTCAGAGGCATCAGGATTCTGGGCTTTTCTAGGACAGTGATACTTCCTTCCGGGGACAAGAAACAAAATGTTCACGATGGACGAGTCAGTGGCCTTTGCCTCTGTCCTTGGTCCAAGCTGTTCGCGCCCTGCCTTGTGTAACTGGAACTCCAGGCAGAGGGAGGGCGGCCCAGCTGCTCAGCCATGGGGTTGAAGACCAGGCAGACAGCACTTCCCAATCACAACTAAACAAAAGCAAAAAACTCATTTTACCCTCCATTCTGTGCTGTGATTCCCTGCTGAATAGGAGTGTGAGTTTAAAATTTAATCATGAATTCATTGGGAGGAAATAAATCTTGGAGTAAATGTTTAAAGTGCAAAATTGCTGAGCTCTCGGATTGTGATCACTCGATTTAGCATAAAAATTAAGAGTTAGTGTTTTCAAGGAGAAGAGAGAGGTGCATTTAAAATTTTTTAAATGACAGATGTCATTAATTTTTTTATAAAGTAATCTGATTTGCAATGCAGTATACAATATGAAAAAAAAGCTCACTGTTCTGAACCTAGGGTTAAAGCTGCAGAAATTATTTCTATGAAAGTATCCACAGAAAGTCGAAGGTTGATCTCTCACTCTTGGCCTCATGGGCCCTAAACTGTCAGGCCCCCAACCTCTCTGCCTTCACACTCTGTGCTCAGGTCTCCCAGTTGTCTTCACAAGGCCAACGGGATCTGGCCACCCCTCTGCCTGATCATCTCTCACTCTCCCCTCACTTGCTCCTCAAACAGGCCCAGGCTGCTCCTACCTCAGGGCCTTTGCACGTGACTTTTTCTCTACCTGGACCAGGGACCCCTTAGAGAGCCACACACTTGAGGGAGTCCTTGCTTCCTTCAGCCTCTGCTCAAATGTCACTTATCAGAGAAGCCTTCCCTGATCACCCCATCTAAAACCCCTCATCCACACTCGATAGCCCTGACTGTCCTTTACTTCCCCCCACAGTACACTCCTGTGGCCACCAGGCACACGCTATCCATGTCTGTTCATTGGTTGTCTTCCTGTGCTAGAACAGAAGCTCCATGACACCAGGGCCTTTGTCCGTTTTGTTCTCTGCACTATCCTCAGCACACAGAACAAGCCTATCACACGTTGTCGGTTCTCAGTGAACACTGACGGAATGAATTAAATGAACAAATGGCATCCCCTCTGTTCCCCACAAACAGTGTGCTGCTGCACGCCTCCCTGTCTTTGAACATGCTGTTCCTTTTACATGGAGTGCCCTTCCTCCCATTCCTCTTGCTAGGATAACCTATAGCTTTTTTTAAAGCTTCTTTCTCTGGAAAATTCCATATGTCTGCACACCTCAGACCCAGGCCAGGTGAGGGTGGCAGTTCCATGCCCCCTGCCAGCTCCCTGTACTGCCCCGGAGTGTAACTGTTGATATATTTCACTGCGTCCCCTGGGAGGTGCTGACCTCCACTTGGGAGGAGGGTACTGTTTTTCCTGCATATCTGAAGCATCCAGCAAGGGCCTGGCATGTAGTATAGTTCATAAATGTTTGCTGATATAGCATATAAATGATCATCGTAGCTGACACTAGCGGCCACGTGCTATTAATATTTGCCTGTCACTATTCTAAGCAATTTGCAGAGACTAACTCATCATCCTTTCAACAACATTGTAAGGTAGGTGCTAACAGAACCCCATATTTCAGACACAGAAACAGAAACTCAGAGAGGTACATAAGTTGCCCCAAATTCACACAACGTAAGTGGCTGAGCTGGAGTTTGCACCCAGCTCTAGAGTCTAGGGTCTTAACCACCAGCCCTGCTGCCTTAGTGATGAATGGATGAGGGATAAATGCTGAATCTTACGTCATATCCTTTTTTCCCTCCTTTCCCCTCTTCTGTGTTCGCTCTGTTATTCTTACTCTCTCTTGCTCCATACATTCATACTCATACATTCAATTAGGAAATATTTATTGAGAACCTACAACGTGCCAGGCACTGGGCTGAAAGGTAGAGGTAACTCCATTGAGCAACGCTCACACAGAGACAGATTCCACTTAATCACGTGAGTACAGCAAGGGCTATTCACTGATGTATGCATTCAATTATCCAATAAATGTCTACTTATTGATTGCCTACTATGTGCCAGGAGCTGTTCTAGGTACTTCAGATAAAGCAGCATCCACTTATACTCAGGGACCAAAAATAAACGAGTAAACAAATAGTCAATAACATTTCAAACTTACATAAATGACATTGTATGCGAAATGAAGGGGGAATAAAAACCAGATTGTGAAGGAAATATACGAAGAACTGTGAAAGCCAATAGCAGGGGGCCTTGATCTAAACATATAAGGATAGAAACTAATTACTTATAAAGGGTTTGCTATGTTTCAAGCACCGAGCTCTGCGTGCATCGGCCCATTTATAGTTCATAACAAGCCTGAGTAGTGGGTGCTATTGTTATCTTCCTTTTACACATGAGGGAATTTAGGTGCAGAAAGATAGGTAACTTGCACAAGGTCAAACCGCTAGTAAGTAGCAGTCCTGGATTTGAAGCAAGGCAGTTCTGCTTCGGAGTGCACACTCCTGGGCACGCTGCTAAGTTAACCCCTTCCTCTCCCATCTGGAGAGGTGGTATTGGGATGAGGCAGCGGGAGCTGTGTGACTCTAGGTGGGACACCGCCCCTTTGGACTTTAGCATCTTTGAGTGAAAAACAAGACTCCTGGACTAGTTCAGAGTTCGAAAATCTTATGTAGGAAGGGAAGGACCCTTAGAAATCACATGAAGAATTTCGTGTGCATGTGAATATGACTATGTTTAGTAAGTGTGGCAAGACAGTTTCAATTACACTTCCAGAGTGGCCTGTGGCCCCAAAAGAGTTCAGTAAATCATTCCTTCTAGAATTTAGTGTTCCATGAAATATACCGAGAAATACATCTTGTGTAGTTTTTGTATGGAGTATGCCATGCACACAAATGTATATATAGGGCTGCCTGTATAGAGGGTGAACCCTGGGTTGATCTTAACTAATTTTCCCTGCATCCTCTGGATCACCCTTGCTTCCTTTGATTTGCAATGACTCCTCCTTCAACCGCATCATTCTGTACATTGAAGATCCAGACATAGCCCTCCCTGGCTCTAATGTCATTAAGGCTAAATAAAGCTGAGCTGCACAGTTGTGATTTCATAAACGTGCCCAGTAAATCCAACAGTGAAACATTTTATTAGGTGGGAAATGCCATACATAAGTTATTTATTTGCCTGTCAAAACACAAATAAAACAACTTCATTTTACGAGGGTACAGTTTTATTCCATGGCTGTCAACTCATGGCTACTGGCATGTTCAGTAGGATTTGGTTTTGTCTTTATATTTTACACTGATATCCCAAAGAAAAATAAATGTGGCTGTTCAATGCTCAGGTCTTAAGTCATTTAACATTATAAGCATCTTTCAATAATGCATTAACGTATAAAATATATTCTTAAAAACCAACAAAAAGAATTAATATTTTATGGGCTACAACCCACAAATGTCTTTAGAAGCACTGATAGCATTGATTGTTTCCTAAATCCATTAGGCTCTATTTTGATCTCCAATGGCTGGAGACAGTCTGCTCTGTGGTAGGAGTTATTTTGGCAGCACGATAATTTAGAGGGGGCCAACGTTGTGATGACCTTCAGCTTCTGACACCAAATGCAAAAGACACTCTAATAAGAAAACATAACCCCTGGCACACCCCTGCTAGTTGCCACAATTACATACTAACTGGTCAGATGAGAACTACTCTTTTGTGATGAAATCTGAATTAATCAGGCATCACGCTGGTCCAACTAATCCACCAAAAAATGGAACCCTTTTCCATCAGGTTGATGACAATGATTATAATAGTAGCAGCTATCATTTATGCAATGGATAATGTGTCTCCTATACAATCTTAGGGGGCACCGTTCACATCATAGGGTAGGGGATGACAGAAGTGCCTTCTTGAAGAAGGGTACCTTTTTCTAATTCTAATTCACACAAAGGCACTGTGTAGACTAGTGACAGCTTCATTCTCCAATGACCTCTGAGTAAGGAATCATTATCCCTGTTCTACGTTTGAGGAAATGGACTTAGGCAGGTGAGTGACTTATGTACAGACACACAGTTAGCCAGGTTGATGCTGTGATTGAAAGCCGGTCAAATCCTGTGTTGTTTTCCCTGCACTATGCTGGACAACATACAAGCTGGCTGGTAAGAGGGACCAATGTGACTCCAGGAAATTGAAGGAAGACAGCAGCTGGAACAGATGGGAACGCCAGGGCAATGCCTCCTTATCTGCCAGATAGACCCTTCAAGCCCAGCAAAGCCCAGCACCAGAGATTCCATCTGGAACACAGCTACAGCCCCACTCCTTTGATGAAGATAACTTATCTCCCTCTTCCTTGTGATTCTTTGCGTCTCATGGCCCTTCAGATTCTCCAAAGCTCTTACTGAACTGAACTCTGGCTTATAAGGTTTGTCTCTGCTATATGGAAGGGGGCGTTTCTCCCTGCCTACCTCTCCGGACACATTTTCCTACACACCCCCAGCCTCGACAACACCCTGAAAGATTTGCAGCTTCCCAAATGCACCACGTCCTTTATAGCGCCTGCTGTTAGCTCGTGTTCCTTCCCCTACTCTCATGGTCTCCTCTCCTCCTCCCTAACTGGGAGTAGCTCCTGCTCAGTCTCCAGGACCCGGCTGAGGTGCCACCTCCCCCAGTCAATCCTTTCTTGAAACCCATTCACTCCCCAGACGGGGTAAGGGGCCTCTCTTCAGTACTCCCACAGCCCCCTTACCGATCCCACTAGAGAGCCACCAACCACACCACACTGAACGTCTGTTACACCTCAAACACGCCCATAGGACTGGGAGGGGTTTTTCTCCCCCTTAAATTTTATTTTATTGTGGTAGGGACACTTAATGTGAGCTCTACCTTCTTAATAAATTTTAAAGTGGGCAGTACAGTGCTATTAACTATAGGCACAATATCTCGCAGCAGATCTCTAAGAAAGGAAATTCTGCAATGAGGGGCAAGGTGGATATGGATGAACCTTGAGGACATCATCCTAAGTGAAATAAGACAGGAACAGAAGACAAATACTGCCTGATTCCACTTATACAAGGTATCTAAGATGGGCAGTATCATAGAATTAAAGAGTGCAATGGTGGAGTGGGAGTTCTTGAAGGGAAGAACATCTTTAACCTTCTCTAGCATAGCTGCTGACAAGTTCCTGCTGAATGAATGAGTGAATTCTAACTGGATTCTCATCCAGCTCCCTCACTTCTGGACAAGTCAGAACTAAACACAGAGAAGCCACTCTCTCCAGGTCCCCCGCTCACACTCTGCCCAGCCTTCTTGGATCAGCCCAGACCACATACCGTCTTCCACACCTTCCCTCTTCCCTCAGACCATCTCACACCACAGGGATTTTAAATATGCTGTCATGTAAGCTCCCTTGTGTCTCCAAATGGATTAAGGAGTTCCTTTCGGGAGAAGACTATTCTTAGAGAGTTGGAGGCGCATATCCATGCCCACAATATATTCGGTTTAACCTTCCTAAGAAGTCTCCTCCCTTCCTCACAAGAGGAAAGATAAAATCGGTCAACCCTATCTAAGCCCTACAATGAACTGTGTGCCCGTTAAATCCTTGCAATGTCTCCGTGAGTGGAGAGAAATTATGCCTATTTTATGGATTAAGAAACACTAAGGCATCATACGTAACCTAAACACCTGTACCCCTATAAACAACAAACAATAAAAAAAAAAAAAAAAAAAAAAAGTGACAGAACTCAAAAAAAAAAAAAAAAAAAAAAGAAACACTAAGGCCCAAAGTTCTGATCTCCAGTTGGACAATTAACCAGGGGCAGATCTGGAATTTGAACCAAGACTGGGTCTCTTGTTCTTTGCAAGACACCAGGCTACATCCTGAGCTCAAGCAAAATAATGATGTCTTCCTTCCGATATTTTCTGTCGAAGCCGCTGCAGTTCAGTGTCTAGTAGACAACAGCCCCTGAAGAAGTGGTTCCATAGCCTCTCCCCAGAAACACTACCAGGTTTCAGTAAGTCTCTTTATGCCAACATCAGACTTTCAACTCAGATTCAAAGCTGAAAGATACCCACATGTGCTTGCTTTGCAATTCAAAATTTAGAGATTTTCAGCCCTTTTTCCACTTCAGAAGCAAACCCTGTCCATCTTAACAACTGGACTGGTCTATGAAGTCTTATGACTGCCTGAAATGTGTCCTGATTCCTTCCTGGCCAAAAGGCCAATGGATCCCCCTAGAAACCCACCTGGGACATTTGCTGGGACCAGGACTCTGCATCTCTGAATCTGGTGTGATGTGGCTTAAGGTGAGCCCTAGGGGACTGCTACTCTGCAGAAGAGACTCAAAGTTAGAGGCTTAAAAAGGGTGGAAGACGCAGAGAATGGCGAGAAACCATATTTTCTAATATCAGTCACACATCTTTTGCTTCTCTTCCTACATCACTGGCCATTTCTTCTGTCTCCTTTGCTAATGCTCTGTACCTTCCTGACATCTTAATGTTGGAGTGAACACCCTCGAGATCAGTCCTCAGATCTCTTCCATCTGTACTTATTCTCAGTGTCATGGCTTTAAACAGCATTTATACTCTGATGACCTCCAAGTGTATACATCAAGACTGGCCTTATACTTGGAACTTCACACTCACGCGTCGGTGTCTCCCCTCAGAGGTCTAACAGGCGTCTCACCCTTGCTAAGCCGAAAGCCCCGTCTCCACCCTTTCTTCTCCTCACGCCTGCTTCTTCCGCTGCTTTCCCTCACTCATTAAGCAGTAACTCCATTTTTGTCCTTGCTCAGGACAAAAACTTTAGAGTCTTCTTTAATTCCTTGATTTCTTTCATAATCCAGGACTAATCTGCCAGCAAATCTTGTTTGCTCTATTTTGTTAAAATGTATCCAGAGTCAAACCACTTCTCGCCACCTCCAAGGCTACAATCCCGGTTCAAGTCGCCTCATTGCTGGTGGGGACGGGCCACTGCAGCCCCCCGCTCACTGCCCTCCGGCTTCTGCCCTCGCTCCTGACCCAACCGTTCTCCACGCTGGAGCCCAGGTGCGTCCTTTAAAATGTAGACCGGATCTTGTCTTTCCTCTGTTCAAAACCTCCCACTGGCTTTTCGTTCCACTCAGTGCAACCCCTCTGGTTGTCTCCAGGGCCCCGTGCACTCATCCTCTGCCTTCTCAACCCCTCCACCCACGCTGGGCTCCCTGTTAGTCCTCAAAAACACCAAACACATCCTCATCGCAAGGTCTTTGCCTTTGCTGTCTCCTTTTCTCCCAGACCCCCTCGTGCCTCACTCCCACACCTCAGGCTCTGCTGAAATGCAGCCCGATCGGTGAAGCCTTCCCTGACCGGCCCGTGTGGCACGCCACCTCCTCATTGCCGTGTTGCTGTTCTCCACACCCTGCTTTATTTTTATTCACAGTGTCTCTAACCCTCTGACGTGTTATATGTGTTACTCATTTTACTTTCTTATTTTAATTATCTCCTGTTCTTACTAGACTATAAGCTCCATCAGGACAGGACTTGTCTGTCTGCTCACCGGTGCATCCCAGTGCCTAGAACAGTGCCTGACACACATTAGACAGCCAACAAGTTGTTTTCCAATGAAGGAATGAATGGTAGAGGGAAAATGCTCAGAGGCCCAGGATACTAACCAAGGATACCTCCCAGTCCAAAGTGGCTCTAAGAGTGTTAGAAATGCCCAACTGGCTACACTCATGGCCAAGTCCATGCTGTGTCTTCCACCAGTGATGAGTGGTAAGGATCCGCACCTTCCCTGGAGGTTGTCCTTAAGTAGCTGGGTATCTACCCTGAGGAATTCCCGGTTTTATTACAGAGCTGTCTTCTATGGAGTTATGTTCACCAAGAGATGAAAGGCTGCAATGGTGGATATTTTGGGTGCTTATGCATCATGAGGGATAGCTCTAGAGGCCTGAAGATTTAGTTGGTGGCAAACGGGAGAAGAAATAACCTCTTCTCCCCATTGTTCTGCCATGTCTCCTGCAGGAAAGCCGAACCATCCAGTCCAACAGAGAGCAAGGCGGCCTGTGGGCAGCCATCTCCCTGCGAGCACAGCCTCTGTGTTCAGTGGAGGGACGAATGGGAAGAACAACAGAGAAAGGAAAGTGAGACTAGAGTAGAGACATGGAAAAGGTGGCTCTTTGGGATGCTCCCCCATTCTCCTGAACCCTGACTTTAACTGAATTCACAGACTCACCCAAGCACACCCCTGACTCTCTCCAAACACACCCTGTGGGTAACAGGCATGGCACCTTCTTGCCCCAGCCTCAGAACCCTGCCTGGGTGCAAACTGATCTTCCACAGCTGGATGCAGGAATCTGTCATTGGAGAGCATTGATGAGATGTTCTCCCATAAAGACGGAAATGGCATGCCTCCCCATCTCACGTCTCTGAGTGCCAGGAGAGGCAGTGCCACATGTGTGGTAAAAGGCTAGCTAACGTCGCGGCCAGGCAGGCCTGGTTCCAGTCTCGGCTCCACCAGGGCCCTGGGCATTTTAACCCCCCCGCCCAAACCCTGGTTTCCTCACCATAAAAAGAGTTCATCATAGTGCCTACAATTTGAGATCGATGAGATAATGCAAACGAAGTGTTAGCACAGGCCTTGCCGTGCTATCTCAGCAGCACCAAGGGCAAGAGGCGCTCTGACACATCTGCCCACCTGCCCGCACTGGAGGCTGTGGGCTCTGTGTGCAGAGCCTGGTCACGTCCCTCTGTGTCCCCTGTCTGCCTACGCTGGGCCTGCACAGAGCAAGCCCATCAATAAGGATTTGCCGAGCTGCACGGAATTGCAAAGTACCTGGGCTGAGGGGTAAATCCAATCTCAGACTTGTAGGAGAGAAGGAAGCCGCCTGCATCACTACCCAGGGAGATTAGCATCCTGGTAATGTCAGAGCTGAAATAAAGAGCTGCCGACTGCCTCTCCGGGTTGGGATCTGACTTCTGAAGGTGGCAGGGAGTACAGAGCAGGGAGAGGGAGTCCCGGGGATTTTTTCCTTGCAAAATTCATCACAGACGCTCAGCCTAAAACACAGGGGAAAACAGAACTGTGTTTTGACTTCTAATTTATCTTCTTAATATCCACTTCCCCGTGCCCTGGAACAGGGCCAACGAGTCTCAAAGATCACATTTCACCAGCGACCTTGAAAGTGTGATTCAACATCTCTTTTTGCAGTAATAAGATCTTTTAACTGAAAGTGACCATTTTATGAGGCTGCTACATTACAAAAGAGCCAATAGGCAAACTGAAGCTCAGCGTTATTAAAGCCCTGGGAAAAATCAATGTATGCTGAAGCCAGCATCCAGCTGCGACTTAAGCAACAGTGACCCAGAGTTCAGGAAAGGTGTTTGCCAGGGGCTGAGGCTGCATCCAAAAGCGCTGCACACCCACCAACTGTGAGCATGTCTGCGAGTGAAGGAGGGGCCCAGATCCTCAGAGGGGGTCGGCTGTAGCTCGGGAGGGGGAGTTCACATGGCTGAGACTAGCTGGGTGCTTCTTAATCCCAAACGGTGAGTCAAACCAGAACGAGGGCTGAGCAAGAACTGAGAGTCAGAAGGGAAACAGTTCCAGTAAACTGGGCAAGGGCATCCAGAAGGCTAGAGAATGAAGGCAGGGACTGGAAGATCAGAGACAGGAGAGCAGAAGTGGTAAGTGGTGCACAGAGGGGACTCGGTGGACCGACAAGCCAGGGTGCAAGCAGGGCTGACATCACGGGTTCTCTGCGGTGGCAGAAGCATGGTGCAGGGAAAAGCCAGCTGTGTTTAAAGGGGCAACTGAGGGGAAGCCAGCAGTGCCATCTCCCAGCCTGCTTCTCCAAAGCCAGCCCTTTCTCAGCATCCAGCTTCTAGAATACCAGTGCTGCTGCCAGCACCTCCCACATCTCCAGATGAGGGTGCCAAGGAGAGTCGGGGATAGAACGGTATTGACGAAGTGGATGCAGCCCAGGGACACATGTCCCCTTGCCGTTCCTAGCCCTGTCCCCATCACATAGGGGTGCTGGTGTTGCTCTTTCTCCTTTTCTCCCTTCCCTACCCTCCCCCGACCCTGCAGCCCAGCTGGAGTCTCAGAGCTATATGGGCCCATGCTTAGCATATACAGTCCAGTCTTCCCATTTTACACCTGGGAAAACTGAGGCCCACAGTGGAGATGTGCCTCACTCAGTCATATGGAGAGAGAGCAGCTAGGCTGAGACTAGACTCCAGGTCTCTTGACCCGTCATCCACATCTTGACCTGTGACTTATAATTCAGAGACAATTTTCAAGGTACAATTTTAATCTATTGTTATTATAAAATCAGTACTTGCCTGTTGTCACAAATTCAAGTTAAATATACATGCAAAAATAACAACAAAATGTAGAGATGATGAACTTCCCCCCACCAACTCACCCACTAACATACATACCAGTGGTAACCACTGTAACGGTTTGGAATGTGAGGGGTCAGGAGTTTGTAGCTCCCTTTCAGGAGGCAGACACAAGGTGCTCTCACCCCCACCACACACACACACTCACACACGCACTCCCCAGAGAATGCAATCCTCTCTACAGTAGTCCTGCCAAGTGGTTACCTAGTCTTAACTTGTGTGCCTCCAGGACTGAGAGAGATCATTACTTCTGGAAGCATCCCGTCCACTTTTAGATAGCTCTGATGATCAGAGAAATCCTCCTTTAATTAAAAGGAAATTTGTCCACCCCTAGCCCTTGTCTAACCCTTTTGACAAGCCCAAACACATCTGCTCCCTCTTTTAATGGGAGTATCTGAGTATCTAAGAATCGCACCTGTAGCCTTCTGGGTCTTCGGGCCATGCCCACCCTGACTGGTTCTATCAGTGGCACCTGAAGACCAGGGTGAGGATCACCTGCCACTTACAAGCTTCATCAGCGGCCTGAGCCACAGAGAACTGCAGGGGAGAAACACGTCCTCATTATACCCTCACTCCTCAGCGCGCCCCAGAAAAAGAGGATGTACTTCCAGTGAATACACATGAGCCCCACCTTAAGACTATCCAACGTATCTAAGTGCAAATGTAACAGCCCAACCACTAATGAAGGATGATTTGCCTGTAGCATGCATTTTTGAATTCTTTTGGAAAGCAAAGTTTCTGCGTTAATAGAGGGCTCCGCCAGAGTTCAAATTAGCTGTGAATCACACGGCATTCACTGCCGCACAAATGTTTGGATCCCACTCCAAACATGAAATGGAGACCCCGTGGGCCACCCCTTACTTAATATTAGCCAAATTCTCTCCATCAGTGGAGGCCTGAGGAGGGATGCTCCGGCAGAGAGCGGAGCCTGAGGGCTGGTGTGCATTGGAGACCTCCTGCCTGCTGAGGTGCCAGGGGACCCTCCCTTCTGAGGCCCAGCAGACCTCATGGATCTCGCAGTCTGGCCACGAGTACGCCCTGGATGAGAGCAGAGGACATGAATAGAACCTTCTGAATATGATGACACCTCTTCACAGAAATGCACACTGTGTGGACACCCTCAGACGTCGTATGTTAGTAAGACATTACATACCAACCTAAGACAGACGCCGCTGGGGAAGTCCTGGTCTCACACACCCCACGTGCTCCCACCACTGGGCCACTGCTCAGGTTTAAATGATTCCTCACTGTGTGATCTTGGATGACAGTAGAGACGGTTGCTCTGTCCAGTGCCCAGCACCGGTAAAGTGCTCAAAGGCTAGCTAGTGGTAGTAGTAGGTGCTCAATAAACACCAGTTGGTCTGCTGATTGGAAGACACCCTCTCTGCCCTGCACCCTCTAAGCTGCTGAGACTGGTTAGTCACAATAACCGTCATCATTTACTAGGGATTTATTAGGGACAGCCAGGCAGGGTTCGGGGCACTTGGCATGCATTATCCAAGCTAATCCTCACAAAATCCCAGAGGCAGGCATTCTCTCCCATTGTACAGATGGGGAAATTCTCAATTCCTGCCTGAAGCCAGCTCAGAACTCTCCCAGATTACGCTTAGTGGGGAACTGCAAGGCTGGAGCGGAGACTCAGTTCTGTTACGGGAGTGCTCGGTGGGGAAGGGGCAGAGGAGGGGCAGGAGGAGGAACAGGGACCATAAGGGAGAGAGGGAAGGACAGAGCGTGAAATAAGCACCAGAGCAATCTGAGCGTGGGGTTTGCCTCCAAATGCCAGCCAGAAACCCGCAGCGGGCTCAGCAGCTCGGCCTCTCCTCCCTGAGGGCTCCCTCTGGCCTGAGCACAGGGTGGGGAGGTCAGCTGCTTGTCCCTGCACAGGGAATCAGGGGCTCCCCTCCACACTCCTGCAAAGACGGTGCCTCCTTGGCCAGGTCCTGGGCAAATGCACCTGCTCTGAGCAAAGGGGAGCTAGAGGCAGCGTCCTGCAGAGCAGTGGCCCCAGCTCTGTCTGGGCGTTCTCCAAAAACCAGTCTCTGCCTGGGGAGGTTTGTCAGAAGCAAGAGTCCCCTCTATATCCCAAGCACCCGGCACAGAGCAGGCCCTCGAAATGTACAGTGAATGAATGAAGCAGGCCAGGGGGGCAAGTGCTGTCCAAGGGAGCAGATGTGTGGGCCTGTCCGGGGGTGTTCCTCTCCCCGACAAATGTCATTGTATCGATGAACAGGAATGCGCTCACACACATGGCACGCATGTACCCATTCGGGTGCAGACCTGGACTCAAGTGTGCACAGACACGCACATGGGCACACGCTCACAGGTGTGTCCACGGGAACATGGATGGCCTCACTCTTGCTCACTGATCCCGAAGTGCAGCACCAGCAGATTTCAAGATACTGTGTGAACCCAAAGACACAGCAGTGACCTACCTGTTCACACATGCATGGTAGGTCACTGGAACTGTCGAATTCTGCCATGTCACGGACTGAGAAAGGCCTGCCTCTGGCAAGCAGGGCTTAGCAGCTCAGCGGCTTCCTGCATTTTGGCTTTACGGGGTTACAGACTACTCGATCCACACACACCGTGGGTTGCATCCAGCCCTTTATGGTTCATTCTAAGATAAGGGTGACTTTCCCGAACTTAGTCTGCGGCCCTGGGTGGCGCCCCAGCCTCACTGAGCCCCTTTCCAGCCCCACCGCCAGCCCCGCCGCCGTCACTGCCTCCCACACAGGGCTTCGGCCCACACCGCCCCCTCTGCCTGGGGTGCTCTCCCCTCCCCCGTCGCCCACTGACTCCCACTCCACCTGCAGACTGCGGCTTGGGCAAGCCTTATCCCCGCTTCTCCCCCTCCAATGTCACACGCGCCCACTGGGATGTTCCATGTCTGTGAGCCACTGTGATTACCTGTGGATATTCGCACAGACTCTAGGTTCTGAGAGGACAGGGGCTTTTTATGTTTACCGCTGTGTGCCTGGAGTCTGTCTAGCATGATGCCTGGAACATCGTAGGGGCCTAGAAAATATTGGCTAAAGAAATAAATGAACAAATGATGCCCAATAAGCCCAGAAACTGTCTCTACAAACAGTAACTCTTTTGAGGTTGTAGTTTTCTTTTTACATCAAAAGGGTTTCTTTCCATCATAAAAGTACTATCGATACCTTAAAGAGCAATAGAAAGAAAGTGGAAAATACCCTCTTTTCCAGCACCCAGCGTTATCCCCAAACAGTAAAATCACGAGGCACCACTGCACGAAGCACCCAGAATGCTGAGGGACCCAGCTAGTCCCCAGCCGTGAGGTGGTAGGAGTGGCACCCTGCTGCATGTTTAGCTTCCAGAAGAGACGTAGGATGTGTCCTTTCCCCTGCTCCCCCTAACCAGCAAAGCAGATCTTCAACCCTGCTGCCTCGGAAACCCCTCCCGGTTCACAGTCCCAATAGAAAGAAAGTTTCTGATACAATAGTCTACATGAGTTTCACACTTTCAGAAGTGAGATTTGACCTTTAAGAAAAAAAAAAAAAAACCTTAAGTCATAAATTCTTTTTTTAAAACAGACGTAATAATATGGAGCAAAAAGGCTCTGAAGTCGGTACATTTCAAATTTAAAGCAAGCAAATAAACAGGCACAGAGGAGCGAGAAAAAAAAAAAACAGAAAATCCAAATTAAAAAGCCTGGAGGTATAGTCCAATTACGCTGTCTGCTTCCTCAGGTTTTTGTCTACAAAAGGTACTTTTCATTTCAAGGAAGAAGAACAAATTTTAATTTGACAGCTGATATGATTCCCATTGCAAAATTAAAACACATTTTGTCAGGGTTTTTTTTTAAATTATGTTTTATTGATATATAATTTCATGCTACAGATACAGCTCATATTTTATAAGCCCTGTAAACAGACAAAGGGATCCACACCTTCCCCTCTAAATCAACGGAGCGCAGCAAGTGCAATGGGATGGAAGTGTTTTAAAGCTACGGATCAGCCCGGTTTCAATAATGGCTGGAGTGGAGAACAGAAGCTTCCAGGGCAAGCCAGCGGATTTTAGAAGCCTCCCAAGGTGCAAGGGGGGCTGGCCGCAGCAGGGGAAGGTGGCACACGGGCCTGTCTGGCACCTTTGTCAGAGGCCTTCTGGACAATGCCCAGAGAAGAACGTGTCATTCCCACAGCAAAGCAAAATATCACGGTCCCTGCGTAATCAACCCCCAAGGCACTTTTCAAAGAGAAGAGAGGGGTGGACATTCTGGGAAAGGGGGAAGGACGACTTTGCACCAGAGGTTGGATCATCCAATTCACAGATCCTTGCCTGTACCAGTGGCACAGCACATTCCACCACAGAACAACGCGCCAGCAGCACTGAGTGACATCGGTGCATTTGCTGACCTCTGGGGGAGCTGTAAGGAGGCCCATAAGCAAGTCCAAATCCCTGCTCTGGCACTCACTGGGAATCCGAGCAAGTCAAGTAACCTCTTGGAACCCCAGGTTCTGCAACTGCAAGCTAGAAATATAACATGCTTCCCAAGGCTTTTCTGGATATGCTCTTCTGCCAGGCACTGTGCCTGGATTAATCACAAGATCACATTCGATCCTTACCACGGCCCTGACAAGGTAGGAACTGTGTGTCAGTTTTAAATATGACTGCAAATTATTCACCACTCTTCCCATAAAAAGGTAGACTCTAATTGCCCTCCCCCTTCCGTGGGCCAGCCTTCTAGACTCACTTCTAATGAATAGAATGCAGCAGAAGTGACACGGAGGGACTTCTGAGACTAGGTCACAAAAGGCAATACATTTTCTGCGTGGCTCGCCCACCCTCCCTTTCAGGATGCTCTTGGCCCCAGCCACCACGTTGTGAGAAAACCCAGGCCACAAGTAGCCTAGTTAGATACCTGGCTGACCACCAGCTGGTGGCTGACTACTAGAGCGTCAGCTACCAGCTATGTGAGCGAGTGAACCTTCAGATGATTCCAGCTTCATCCCCCCAGTGGATGCTGAATGGAGGGGAAAAAAAAAATTACCCCTGCTGAACCTCATCCAAATTATAGATTTGGGGGCAAGATAAGTGCTATTGCTTTAAGTCATCATGCTGGAGTGGTTTATTATATAGCAATAGATGCCTGGAACAAATGATTACTGTATCCATTTTACAGATGAGAAAATCAAGGCTTGGAGAGATTAAGTCACTTGCCTCACACAGCTTGCGATCGGCACAGTCAGGACTTGAACCCAGTTGGCAGAGCTTATGCTTATAACCACTATTCCACATTTCTCCAGCCTGATTCTCCATCGTCAAAGTAAAGGCTTAAACAGGGAGAGTCTGGTTAATCCTCAGTTCCTAGAAACCGCTAATCCAAACTCTGCATTCTCCAGGCCTTCTGATCAGAAGTTCAACGTATTCCCTCACTTAATATGGTTTGTAATCATTATTTATTTTTTTAGCTTCATTTAAGAATTGTTTTCTCAAGGACAGTAACATTAAAATAAACACATATCCAGGGGAGCTGGTTAATCTGCTGTGGGTTGAGCTGCTGGGGCTGGGGACACGGGGAGGGAACTAACATTACCATCTTTTATGTGCATAGCCCTGTCCTAAATATTCGTCATTTGTTATTCTAGAAACACTGGAGAAGAATAAACCAAAAAAGAATAGTCACAGTTAGTTGAGATTTAACTCCAGCATTTGCTCCAAGATACAGCATAAAATCTCCCTCCACTGCCGGTTCCTGCCCCTCCCCCACTGCCCCAGAACGCCCTCCCCGCCCCCACCCCCCACCATAGGTGTTGAAATGACTATTACTTTCTTACTGCGATGCCATTAGCAACACCCAGATTCAAAATCATACCCCACTGTTCCTGCTACTTATAGGCACACGTTGGCAGTGAATGTCTTGGTCACTCTGGTATCCTCCTCGAATGTAAGGAGATATTATTCTTAACATCATTCATAAGGTTTAAAATACCTGATCTCCTTCGAAATTCAGAGCATCAAGACTCATTGAAGGTTCTGCCCAAGGATGGTGATGAAGTCACATAAAGGACAGAGGTGAGGTACTGGGAAAGAACGGACGAGGAGCTGAGGGGGCCCAGAGGGGGCTCTGACAGGTAAGGCACAGAGCGGGTGCCTCCTTCCTGGAGGTGAGTAGTAGTGAAGACCAGGGGCAAGGTTTAATCAGAAGGAGAGAGTGGGGCTGACGGGAGGCAGTGTGGTGAACGAGCCCCGGAGAACAAAAGCCTTGGGATACGGCGAATCCGTGAAGTGCTGGGCCCCTCACTTACATGGTCTGGGATGCCCACGGGCAAATCATTTAGCCTCTTTGCCTCTCGGCTTCTTCCTTCTTCGGATGAGAATGATGCTGGATTAGCCTCTATCTCTTGAGTGATTGGAAGGGACAGTGTTATCCTGAATCTCATAGGATCAGTGAGGGTATTGCTCTTACGAACTATGCACCATGCCTGGCACATAGTTGCTGCACAGTAAATAGTAGCCATTCCCAAAACTCACCAATCTCGCTCCCACCTCAGGGCCTCTTCCCCAGATCTTCCAACTCCTTCTCAGCATGCGGTCTGTATTCAGAGGTCACGTCTCTAGAGAAACCTTTCCTGACCCTTTCCCTCCCCTCCCTCCCTCCCACCCAACTTCACTTCCCTCACAGCGGGCAAACCAGAGGGCTGCTCGTTAGTCCTCAGTTATGAGACAATCCATCAACCCAATCTCCTTATCCTCCGACCATTTGGTTGGATGTTTCATTCCCCACCTAACTGAAACTTTATGACTTATTTCTTTATTTTACTTGTTTATTGCTTCTGTCCAGGGGCTTTGTCCGTCTTGTTCATCCTGTATCCCTGGGGCTAGCACGTAGTAGGAGCGCAATGAAGTTTATGGAAAGACCAGATTCACATTGATTATTATCAGGCAGGCAAGGAGGCAGGATTCAGCATTTGGAGCAGATCTGGGAGTGAGTTATCCACTGAGATTCAGCTGAGGCAGGGGCTGCTGAGCTTTTGCTTGAAGAGACTTGAGAAACAGAAAACCATGGGCCCAGGACCACCCATCACAAAAGGCCACAAACAGGGGGTACAAAACAAGTCAAGGAGGCAGAGCAGATCATCACAGCATCAGTCCACTGTCACCCACATAGCTGGTCACATCATAAAGCCACAACCATGGTGAGAACCCTGGAATGGGCGCTGAGCCCCAGAAGGTTATCATTTAATCAGGCTCCAAAGTAAACTGTCCCACAAATTTATGAGCCTGTACAAACAATTGTTTCCTGGAATGTTTGCACAAATGGTGCAGATTGCAAAACTCTTGCCAAAGGACAAAAATACCACATGGCCAGGGTCACAGAGCAGCCTGAGCCACTGAAAAGAGAGCAGAGGGGTCTACCTTTGACCTGAGGCCACAGCTGAGAGGTGATGGAGGAACCTGGCCAGTCCCTCACTGTGCAGAGCTTAGCCCCGTGTGCTGGGCAGGAGAATTTCAGGGAAGTTCAAGAGGCCTGGGCCAACCTGTCTGTGCCATAGGAGCACAGATGAGATGTCTGGGAACAGCAAGCTTTAAAGCAGTAAAGTGCCAAAGACTCATAGTTTCACAAACATTTTTAAAGCACCTACTGTGTGTCATGTATCACAGCGGCCATTCACATAATGTCATTGAACCCTATCAACAGCTTCATGAAATGGCTACCCTGGATCTTCCTGGTCCAGAGGGGGATTCTGAGACTCAGAGAAGAAGTAGGATCTGCTCAACATCACAAACCTGGTGAGTGGGAGAACAAGATCCAAAGCCAGGCATTTTGAGTCCAAATTCTGTGCCCTGATATGTTGCAGTGGTCGTTGAAATGCAAGACATGGTGTGAAAGTACACTGTGCTGCCCATATGCAACTTAGCATGTGCAGGTGAGTGGCGAATGAATTCGTTTGCCCAGCGCCAAGAGACTGTGAAGTCCCTGTCTGAATGACATCTACCTCCCTGGGACTTAGAACCCTGCATTGTGCATAGCAGCTACTTATCAAATGGTAGTGAATTGACAAGCTGGTGGATTGACTGCTACCAGACAGGATGGACAGCAAGCCAGTTATTGCTCACCCTCCACTGCTTCACAGATGGACAAGTTTATGAGATTTGCTTCCATCAATTGAGGCACCAGGGAAATAAATGAGTGTTGACATGGGGACAGCCATGAGCTGGATCACAAAGCATAGCCCGAGAAAGGAGGCTAGTGGGTTCTGTGGCAGCAAACCAGAATGCCATGCTAAAAAGGAGCCTGGCGCCTAGTGGACCACTGAGGGCACAGTAGAGAGAACACAAGCTCTAGAGTTAAAGGGCCGGCATTCAAATCCCAGCTTCACAGCTAGCGTTGTGGCGTTGGACAGGTACTTAACCTTTCTGACTCAGCCTCCTCACCTGTAAATGGGAAGAATGCCACCTGCCTGATAGGGCTGTTGTAGGGGTTATGGATAATGTATGTAAAGTCCGTGGTGCACAGTAGGTATTCAACAAACTATGGCTATTATGAATTTTAGTGGTGACACCTGTGACAGAATGGTAAGATTTCACAGCTCTATTTTCCCAATGCACCCACACTACTAACATTTATTTCACACGTCACTAAGAAAGCAGCGTTTGGTAGTGAAGCATGTTCTCCAAATCCACCAAATCCCCCACTGCTCGCACCCACTCCCCTGAGACTTCCTCCCAGCCACAAAATGCCCACTCATCCTCTAGTTCAGTGTTTCTGTAAAGATTGCATTACAGGAAGTTTAGAAAAACACAGTCTCAGATGGAATGTGTATTACACAAGGGTGTTTTGAATATCTAGCAATTAAAATCTTCAGAATGAGAAAGAGAATCAGTACGCAAGTTTTCAGCATCTCCAATGAGGCTCAACTGCTAGAAAGTCAGACTCAAGACATCTGAGGTGGAGCTCATTTTTCTGGGACTGGGAACAGCTGGAGAAAGTCAGCCTCTTGCAAGATTTCTCAGAGATGAGTGATGGGTTTGCAAAGAGAGTCAAAGATGTCCGTTATACTGAGAAACTCCAAAGTGCAGTGTGTAACGTGATGTTTTATAAAGGATTCTAAAACATACAAAGACTTTCACATTGTTTCTATAATCCCTTAAGAACTCTTTTCCTTCCATCCCAGTCTGATGTTTCTCACTTTGAGTTTTTCAAGGTTTCACCCCTTAGGAAGTCGGTTATATCATCTATGATTGTGATAGCATGTGCATTCACGTCACCTGGAGATCTTATCAACATGCGTGTTCTGATTCAGGCGGTCTGGGGGGACTGAGATTCTGCATTTCTGACAAGCTCCTGGGCGATGCCATTGCTGGTGGTCCATGCGCTTGGAGTGGAGAGGCGCAAGGGAACACGTGAGCACCTCATGCCTAGGGTTCATCGAAAGGGACCAAACGTTGGCAGGTTTTTCCTCTCCACTGAGCTTTTTTTCTATAAATGGAACTCTTAAATTGGGCTTGAAAATTAAAGAACTCTATTTAAATCAAATTACTGCAAAGAGAAAGGTTTACAGACAGTAAATGACTTCAGAGTTGTTACTAAAAACCCGTCTTAGCCATCTTCACTGACATTAGAGAGGCCCCTGCCCTCTACTTCCACTCTCTGGGACTCTCTGGTCGAGTCCCCAGTACTTCCTGCAACCTGGCAGCCTCACTCAACACCCACCAACTGCCCAATCCCTCCCTGTCTCTTTGCATTTAAAAAAATACTTTTCTGTTCCACTTGGTTGGCAAAACCAAGAAAGGAAAGAAAATGTCCCTGGAGGAGAAGACTGGTGAGACTCAGGAGCTTCTTCCCTGCACCACCCGCCTCCTGGCCCACACTCCGCAGCCTGGGCCACGGGCAGTTTCTGACACATCCACGCGTCTCTGGTCCCCATGCAGCATCTTCTCTTTGAAACACCTTTCCACCCTGGCCACCTCCCTTTCTTTACGCAGTGAGGTGCTCTTACTCATTGCTCATCCTTAACTCCCACTCAGCTCCAGAAAGCGTTCGGATGTCCTTCCCCATGGCTGATCCTTCCAGAGCACCGGCTGACCTGAATCACAAATGCTTAAAACCCATCGAACAGGATCAGGGAGACTTGAAATGAGAACCGATGAACCATCCCCCCACCCCAGAAAGGGCTTGCCGGCTTGTGTATGTATATGTAGAGAGTGTGTGTGTGTCCATGTGGGCACACTCAGTAAATGAGAGACCGAGAAAGCGGTATCACTGAAGAAAATTTTGAAATGGGACAAAAAAGGATACTCAGGGGATGAATGTGCATTCTCATCCTGCATCAGGCAGTAGCCACCTGTGTAGCCTTAGGAAGCAACTCCCACCACCCCTCGCACCCCTTTGCCTCCGCTTCACCCAAAAGAAAGGCCCCACCGTCCTTCCACAGGATGGGTGGCCCCCACTCACTGTCCCCTCCCCTTATGTTCACCCAAGCCCCTCTCATACCTCATTCTTTTGCAGGAAATGGTTTCTGAACATCACGTCCCTGCCCTTGCTTTCTTTACCCTTCACCTGCTGCCTTTTTAAGTCATAGAGATAATATTTTGGGGCTTGTTTAAGAAATTTACTCTAGTTTTGCCAAGTCGCATTTTCTCTCTACCAAACCAAGGTCAGAGTTATCAACACATTTCCTGATGTCATACTATGGCTCAAGGAAAACTGCTGCAAACTCTTCGGATGACAGTCACACTAAAGTTGTGCCATCCCAAACTTGAACTTGATAATACAGGCTCCTCATTGTCTCTGAGAATCTATTCAGGCACATCTTGCATCTCCATTGAGATTTAGGTTCAACAGGCATTCACTGAGTACCCATTGCATGCCAATATATTTTTTTTTTAAACATGATCCATTTAAATCCACCGTGTGAGATAGGTATTATTAGACCTATTCCAACCAGAAGAAAATAGAGGCTCAGAAAATTAAAGGGATGTGCCCAGGATCACATAGTTAAGACATCACGGGGTCACAGTCCAACCCAGTTCTCTGACTTCCAGAGCTCACGATTAAATGATGTCAGTTTCTCACGTCATATCTGCCCCTTCTGTGTCCCTCACAATGCCTGGCTTAATGCTGGGCACAAAGAATATTTGTTAAACACATTTATATTTGCTTTGCGTTCATGATTTTGGGGAAGTAAACAAAGCCACGTCAACTTACAGTTTAAGACTACATTAATTTAATTTTTTTATATTGAGGGGTTACATGCAGCTATATTTAAAAAGAGATTGAGAAAAAGTTTCAATAGTTAGTACAAAATCATTTTTAATAACATGTGCATGCATGTGCATTTCTTTTCAAAGAACTTAAATGTGGAGGTAAAGGCAAGACGTTAAAAATCATCTTTTTCCTGATGAAGCCAAGTCTAAGCACAAAAAAAAAAAAAATGACAGGCAGATGCAGGCGCCTCAAGACTCCTATTTTTGGTGCAAAACATTTTCTTTGCGGTTGTCAGATTTAGTTTTGAAATTGGTTGTAAAATAATACATGTGTCTGAGAATCAAGAAAATATGATAAATAACTATCTCCATGGTGGCTGACTTAACATGGCTTCATTTTGCAAATTGCCGACATGGTTCTTGAAGCCATTAACTTTGTTTTACCCATCACAAACTCTAAATACATAATTGTTGGATAAGTGCATGAATGAATAAGCGTATTTATCCAGAAACTATTTTATCACATAATTTATTAACACGAACAGAAATCTAAACTGATTTCACAGCAGCACTAAACTGAGATCCCCGCTGCTCCACATCCTTACTGGCTTTGGGAATTGTCAGACTTTTTTATTTGAGCCATTCTAGGTCAGTACGAAATGGTATCTCATTGTGGTTTTAAATTGCATTTTCCTGATTACTAATAATGTGGAACTCCTTTATATGTGCTTATTGGCCATTCTTACGTCTTCCTGTGTGAAATTCTTGTTCAAGTCTTTTGCCCATTTTTTTTTTATTGAGTTGTCTTTTTATTGTGAATTTGTAGGAAATCTATGTATTCTGGATGTCAATCCCTTCTCCGATGTATGCATTGAATATTTTCTTTCAGTCTGTTGTTCCTTTATTCTTGCAAAGGCACATTTTTGACAGCTTGGAGACAAACTCGTGCACATCCACAAGGGTCCCAGCTCAGGGACGAGAGAGCCCGTGGTACGCGTATCAGCCCAGAGAAGGCTTTTCCACCAAACACTTCCCTGCCACATGCCTTGTTATATCAAGGCGGAGAATTTCCGGTTTTCAACTTGTGGTCCTCAGTCTGTCCAGAGCAGCTTATATTAACTGAGTGCCTAGAAAATGTCACAGGACACATGGTCCTGCCAAGGCCAGGATTCACACCAGAAGCAGCACTTCTCTGGGAGAAGAGAGAAATGGAGAGGTCCATGCCCACATGAGACCATGCAGATAATATCAATAACACTGACCATCCAACAACCAGCACCCATCTAAACCACAAGTGTCAGCAATCCGACCCTATCCTAGATATTTCCACAGATACCTTGTGTCAATTCAACACATGTCTTTGTCTCTCACACTAAGTCAACGCTCACACATTGATAAAGGTGATAGAGACTGTTCAGTGTCACAGCTAATGTAGGCAAGACCAAAATATAAGCTGTTATAACCTAGTTTATCCTCTTTACAAAAATAGTGCCTGTTTGCCATAGAAAATACAGAGATAAGCAAAGAAGAGGAAAAAAATCTCGCAAACCCCACTCCCCAGAGATAAACATTTTTATATTTTAGCGTATACCCTTTTAGTCTTTTCTTTCTGCATATGTATGTTTTTATTTTATTTTTAAAAACAGGTCCATGGAATATATACTGTTCCGTAATCTGCTTTTACTTTTTCACTACAAATGTTTTTCACGTCATTGTGGTCTTCTACTACATAATGTTTAACGTCTGGACAGTTCTCAATTGAACAGGCACACCACGGTTTATTTAACCAATTTCCTATAGCTGAAAATGTAGCTTGTTTCCAATTTTTCACCTAGATGCAACACTAGGATAAACATTTTAATAGCTAAAGCTTAGAACATCCAACATTATTTTCTTAGAATGAATTCCAGGAAGTAGAATTGCTAAGTTAACAGGAATGCAGACGTTTTAGGTTTTGACACATATTGCACAACTGGTCTCTAGTTAAAGAGAAAAACCTTGAACGTTTATCGAGAAAGTATACAGAGGCGCTGTGCTAGGGACTTTCTCTGTGTTACCTCTGATGCCTCGCGATAACCAAGCACAGGTGGCTTTACCTTGATTCCACAGAGGCGGCCTCTGGAGTTCAGAGAGGTGGAGACACACAGCTACGAAATGGCTGTGTCTGACGTTAAAGCCTGTGCTGTTTCCCAACTTGACTCTCTTGGCTTCTGTTTACTGTGGTAGAGAAGCAGACTAAGGCATTTCTCAGGGGCATTTCAAGAAAGGTCTATATTATTGGAGCAGGGACGGAGGGAGCTGACTGCTATAACTATATCAATAACTCAGGGACTAACCCACTAAAAGATGATCTCTGGCTTGCATCATAGTTCATTGTGGGGGATGGGGTGGGGAGCTTTGCTCCATGCAGCCATCCAGGCGCCCAGGCTTCTTCCATCTTATGACTCTGCAGGATCATGGATGGGAGGGTTATTTTGGGGGTGGGAGGCAAGGCTGAAAATGGTGCACAACTCTTCTGTTCATATTTTGTTGGCTAGAACTCACTGACATGGCCACACGTAACTGCAAAGGAGGCAGCAACATGTAGTGGGGCTGTGAGCCCAGGACAGGGAGGACACAGATACTAGTGCCCTGTAGCAGTGTCTGTCACAGGGTTGAAGCAAATGGGATTTCTTCCTAAGCTTCAGTTAACTAGAAAAATCCACAAATCCCTCATTCAGCCTAATGTAGGAGTCCAGTACAGATGCCTTGGAGTCAGACCTTCTGTACTCAATCCTAGCTCTGGCCTTACAAACTGTATGTCTTTGGGGATTATAACAGTATGATAGTAGCTAACAGGTATTGCGTGCTCTTTCTATACAGGATGTATAGTAAATGGTTGAAGTCAGACTACCTAGGTTCAAATTCTGGCTCAGTCCCGAACTAGCTATATGACTTTGGGCAAGCTACTTAGCCTCTCTGTAAAATGAAGCTAATAATGGAACCTATTATCACAGGTGGTTGGAAGAATTAAATGGGTTGTACCTGTAAAAGCTATAGAACAATGCATGACACAGATCAAACTGTGTCTAAGTTTTAGCTGCTATTGTTGGGATGCCGTGCCAGGCACTGTGCTAAGTGCTTTGGAGTTACCTTATTTGGGCCACAGTTTCCTCCTCTGGAAAGTGAGGGAGATAATTACTTCCCACAAGGCTATTGTTGCAATGAAGTGAAGTCATTTATGGAAAGCACAGCCCACAAATGGGCTGCCGGAGCGTCTGGCCAGAGTGAGCTGCTCTGTGAACAGCAGACGCTACTAGACTCCGCCATGAGCTCCAATTCATCAAGGTTTGCCGGTTGACACAATTGCCTCACCCTGTGCTGCTGTCGAAGGTCACTAGAGACAATTCTGGGCCCCCACTCAGTATGGGAAGAGAAGAAAAGAATTCTATACCCAAAGCCATCCCTCACGCTCACCTCCTGTCCCATTGTATGCAGGGAACACAGTGTCGCAGTACATTATTCCACTCCCGAGGACATCGAGCCCTTCCCCCTCAGGCTCCATTCAGCTTTGATTAAAAAGGCACTGCCTTTCCCAGCTGCCTGTCTGAAATATTCATCCCACAGACAGAGATTCCAGTGCACAAGGCAGCCCCCTTGGAAGCCCAGGGGATTTCTCTTCCCAGCAGACGCCCGCCTGCGGGCCAGGCAGTGATGGCCCCATTGAGTGCCTCCAGACCGGCCATGGCCACCACCCACCAGGTTGGCACAGGACAACTGGCCCATAGCTGCATCGAGTCTCCCAGGTCCTGCCTGGTCCCTTCACAGCCCCTCTTGCCCTCAGAAGCTAAGGGCCTCTCTAACAGGAACCTTATACGTTCTGGGACTTTTTTGCCCTCCTCTATCTCTTATCTCGCTTTCCCTGGTCCCAGCCCCTATCTGGGTAGACAGCTTAGTTAAGAACATCTCTTTGGCACCAAAGAGCCAGATGACCGCATTTGCCCTTACATTATATTTGGTCCACTTATACCCAGTGTTGACCGGTTCCTCTCCCCATCCCCGCTCCCAGGATGCCAGCTGGCTTCAGAACCCAGCCTGCCACCACCTCCACCCCATATGCCCTCCTCATTGCCTGCCCCCTTTGCCCAGGGCAGCAAGTTTGGTGGCCCCCCAGGTGCCACACTCCCTGTCCCATCCCTGGAAATAGTTAGGGTCTCCCTGTCTCTCATGAACTGCTCCACATGCTTGCTGGTAGAACACAGGCACCCAAGTTTTGAAAGTTCACCTACACCTGGACTATACTTTACCATCTACCCTTTCATTTATTCATCCACCTAAATGTTTATATAATCAAATAAATCTTTAAATTAAATATTTAATGGATGCCATGTCCAGTCACAGTGCTAGGTGCCAGGAATACCAAGTCTAATAAATCATAGTTCTGCCTTCACAAAGCTCCCAGTCTACTGGGGCTGAGAAAGGGAAACTGACGACGAAGGGACAGAGGATGACTGTGGCAACGGGGGTAAGCACAGAGGGGAGAAATGCCCCTAACTTGGGGGGGTCAGTGAAGGCTTCCCAGATGAGGGGATGCCTGGCCTACCCTCAAAGGATGGGGAGAATCAGGCAAAGATAAGGAGCCGGAGAGGGCTTCTAGGCAGCAGGCAGAGCACAGGTACAGGCAGAGACAAGAAACAGCAGGGAACCATCACAGCCCACTTAGAACCACAGAGCTTAACAGGACTGAGAGGGGAAGAGAAGAGGCCATAGGTGGTGAGGCCTAGGTCATGGTTATTGGGTGGGGCTGCAGTAGGGTGGGTGGGGCCTAGGTCATGGTTATAGGGTGGGGCTACAGGGGATGGGTGGGGCCTAGGTCA